>SNQJ01S0037990.1:201039-243294 GCA_010110895.2 Picea sitchensis
GTCAAAGAGACAAAAATCCAACAAACTGTTGATTTTCAGGAATTTGTTGGAAGTCATTAATAAATTGTTTCCACCTCATTCATGAGGCCTTTTATGGAGCTAAATATTAGGTCCAGGTTTCCTTTGATATCTAACTAATCCTTGACAAGTCATTCTAACTCTCCTTGACATGTGGAAACCTATCAACAAGGCGAATATCAAAATCGTGACCGCTACAGGAAATTAGTACGCAACACCACTGTGCAGAGTACGCAGCGCCTACTTCTATATCCAATAACTCTCAAACAAAAACAAGTTTTGAAAAACTAAGAGAGGTTTTTGTTATTTATAATTTTATGAACAAAATCCTCCTTCATTTTTCAAAAATACATCCTCAACTGCTCATAACCCAAGCTTTAAATTAGTGACTCAAACCTGGTAGAATAACTCTGCACAATTTAGCCTCTGCCAAAATATTACGCAGCGCCTGTAGGTAGCACTCAACTGCGTTTCTTCATGCAATTCGGTAGAATATATGTGTGGGTGCTTTGATGATTGAACTTGGATATTGGGAATAACTCAATATAATTTTAGTTTTCCCCAAAACAAATAAAAATCCCATAACAATTGTATTCATTTGTGAAAATGAATAATGAAATGTAGATTTTGTTCTCTGTGAAATATTAGGTAGTGCCTGTAGGTAGCGCCACTTATGCAATGATAAGGCATAAGCCAATATTGTGCTAACATATTCTCCATGGGGGATAGAGTCCTCCCTGTGAGGCTCTAATAACTCTTGTAGTTTCAGTGCCTTATCCTTTGGGCTTATGGAGTCATGCTCTCAACCTTTAACCTCTGCAATCTGCTTTGATTTGTGACCTTCAGCTAAAACTAAATGAAAATGAAAACTAAAACTAACAAAATGATGAAAATGATGCTTGACTAGCAAGATTATTGCACACACCTACTCTAATTATTGGGAAAATGAAGCTTTCAAGTTACATGAAACAACCAATGAATCCATTTCATCATTTTTTCAACTGTTTGAAGTTTTGAAATGTGCTTCCTTAAGCACCAGAGATAATTCTTAGTTGAAGGCGTGTCAAATAAAAAATTGGAAATACACTTTCCATTGAAGAAATCAATGATCCTAGGCCCATTTTATGCTTGCAGATAGGCTGCAAATGGATCCTGAAAAAACATCATCAATAGTTGCCCCTGCAACATTGCTTTGTGTAGAAAGGAAAAGTATTGTATTAAGTCTTTCCTCCACTATTCTTGGTTGTTGTATGGCTTGCTGATTTTATGATTCATCCTCAATGCATATTGCCTTGGTCCACTCCTGTTCATGAGGTGTATTAAGAAAAAGGCTTAGTGATACTTGTCTTTCTTTAATTTCAACCTTTCTCATCTGATCACATGGCATTTGATCTTGGTTTCTTGATGAAACTGAGCTTGTGTCTTCAAGAGGAATAGGGGGTTGATAGGGCAGTTCATCACAATTAGAAGTTCTTTGGAAACTAAATTATTCTATATTGTCTTCTGATTGTGATGGATATTCATCATAGCTTGGCTTGTGGTCCCAATTTCTCAGTTTTTCACCCTCTAAAATTAGATTATAATCTTTTTCTTCTTTTTCAGCAACAAAAATATGACATGAGTGTTGAAACAAACTATTGTTTCTTTGATGGAAAGGGTATTTCTATGATATAAGGTCTTCAACAGAATATTCATGGAAATCATCTTCATAATTATCATACAAAGGTGAATCAATGACCATTTGACTATTAATGGCTAAGGGGATTAGTACAATAGCTGGGACAACTGGTTGTTCAGGGAAAACATCCTCATAGTCATCAAAACTTGGCAAATCATGGCACATTGGTTCATTAACAATAGGAGGGATTGATAAGCTATGAATTTGGTCATGACAAGTTGGACCATTATTCTCATGATGAAATAAATCTGAACCTAAGATGACATCTTGACTTAAATAATCGAGAAAAGGAGGAGAAAGGGAAATGATGGATTGCCCATATTGATCATTCTCTTTGGGACCTAGATTTTGACATGAATGATGCATTTGTTCTTCAAATTTAGGAAAATCATTATGAAACTCATCATCTAATTCCTTCTCTCTATAATAATCCCCTTCATCATCACTACTAGAGGAATCACTTGTTGAATCTTGAATATATGATGCATACCCCTCACAACAATTCTCAAAAAGTCTTTCAGCTAGATAAATTATCTTGCAATGAGAATTAAAAACATCATGAAACTCCTTCAAAGAGGAAATACTAGAAGCAGGGAGTGTTCTATACCATTGCCTCTCATCTCCTTCCAATGAATACATGAACATTTTCATCAATATATTTTCACGATGGATGTCAAGCTATTGCATCAAAGCATGAAATTCATGAACATGCTCAAAAGGGTTGTCATCATCACGTTCATAAAATCTGGGCAGCAGATCTTGCCATTCATCAATTTGAGGCACACGATGTGGATAACCATCTATGGTTGAGAAATTGAGTGGGGAAAACATCCTGGCCAGGATAGCCTTCATATCCATTTGATTTGCCTCATCCCTAGTGGATTCACCAACAGATTCTGAACAATAGAGTCACCATGGTGAATGTGCAGTCTTGAAGGTGTCCAACTTCAGTCACCATATAAATCTAGAGATGTGCAATGTCATTATTCATAGGGAGCTTTTCAATCTGCTCAAATCCGTTCCTGACAACGGCGCCAAAAATGTTAGCACTGAAAGTCAAACTTTGAATTATAAAGTGTAAGATTAGCACCCATCAGAATGTAAAAGATAACTTGTCTTTGAATAGGTGGATTAGCAAGATGGAGTCACAAACATCCTACTCATCGAAGGCACAAAAGTTGCTCAACATAAAACAAGATTATATGCCGATAGGTGTAAGAATGAAGAAGGAAAACACAAGATAGAATGTTCACTAAACAAATATCCTCTCAATTTAATGAATCAACATATACTTGAATATAAACAATGATTGATGGGCAAAATACAACAGATCCTCTGCTGCTTAGGGATCCATAAATCATTGACAGACTTTGATCCCCAAATCTGCAATATATTCAAATAAGAAGAAATATAAAAGAAGAGTTACAATCTGAAATCACATCTTTCATGAGTCTCCAATAGTAGTAATGCTTACAATCAAAAAATGCCCACAGGCTTACAAATGAACACACACATGAAAACTGCCTCCTCCTCCTCTCTATAGCCTCTCTTGGCTCATCCATCCCTTCTCCAAGAGATATATCCCTTTTTAAATAGAAAATAGAATCCAAATAACCTAAGGAGGTCGAATCCCATCTCCTCCATTGGAGTCTAAGCCTTGGAGATAGGTGGCAACAGTCAAAGAGGGAAAAAAACAATAAACTGTTGATTTTCAGGAATTTGTTGGAAGTCATTAATAAATTGTTTCCACCTCATGCATGATGCCTTTGCTAGAGATAAATATTAGGTGCAGGTGTCCCTTGACATCTAACTGATAATTGAGAAGTCATTCTAACTCTCCTTGACATGTGGAAACCTCCCAACAAGGATAATATCAAAATAGTTACCGCTACAGGAAATTAGTATACAGTGCCACTATGCAGAGTACAGAGTGCCTACTTCTATATCCAATAACTCTTGAACCAAAACACGTTTTGAAAAACTGAGAGGGGTTTCTTTTATTTGAAATGTTATGAACAAAAACCTCCTCCAGGTTTCAAAAATACATCCTCAACTGCTCATAACCCAAGCTTTAACTTAGTGACTCAAAACTGGCAGAATAACTATGCACAATTTAGCCTTTGCTAGAATATTATGCAGCACTTGTAGGTAGTGCCCGACTGTGTTTCTGCATGCAATTCGGTAGCATAAATCTGTGGGTGCTTTGATGCTTGAACTTGGATATTGGGAATAACTCAATATAATTTGAATTCTCCCCAAAACAAATAAAAATCCCATAACAATTGTATTCATTTGCCAAAATGAATAATGAAATGCAGATTCTGTTCTCTGTGAAATATTAGGTAGCACCTATAGGTAGCGCCACTTATGCAATGCTGAGGCATAAACCAATCTTGTGCCAACAAGAAGTTACAATGAGTATGGTGTAGTTTGTATCCCTTCATTTGTTGGATGATAATAAAGGAAGGACCTGAAAATTTTTCTGGTGGATGTAGCCCACACTAGGTGAACCACATATATGTGTGTCTCTATTGTATTGTGTATATTCTGTCTTTTATTTACGCATTTTTTTTATTTTATTTCTCCATGATCCTATTATTCTAAAAATGATTCTACTGGATAGAATCATCTTGGGTTGAGGATGCAGTGGTTGCAGTGCCCTTTTCTTCTAATGATATTGTGAGCAGGATAAACTTTGTAGTATGAGATATTACTTTGTGGCACTGCTTTGTTGGAACAATAGTCGAAACTACCTCTCGTATCATGTACATATGACCTCCTAGAGTAACAATGATGCTACAAGGTCAAGACTCATAAAAAACATGATTCCTCCACATATATGGTTGGCCTAATAGAATATCAGATACTTCCAGTGGGTAAACATCACACAATACCTCATCCTTGAAGGGATTGATGTCGTATGATAGGTGGCACTATTGGCTGACACAAAAATTTCGTCCTTAATGGAGCCAACTGATGTTGTATGTTTGCGGGCGTGGTGTTGTGAGAAAATTAAACTACTTGACAACCTCTACAGTGGGGTCCCATTCACCCACATATGTGAATGGAAGAGTTTCTCCCCCTCCTCACGATCTTCTAGTTCTTTTAGTTGGATTGTTGGGGTCACGACAGTAGAAGTGGTTTTTTCATCAATTATATGTCTCCTTTTATTAATGTTTGAATCAAAGTTTGAGTTGTGGTTCGAATCTATTTCTTTTTTCTCAGCCACTCATGACTGTTTTGAGTGACATTCATCGATGTTGTGTCAATGGATTTTTTGGAAGTCACACCACTTCGTAGTGTTCTTCTTCGTCTTCTCATTTCTCTTCTCGTCTTCCCATTTCTCTTCTTTTCCTGGGGCTTGGACTAGTTTTCTTAAGGTTGGTTGTTCTGTGAGTTAGGGATACCTTTCCCATACTTTGGTTGTTGTGGATTTACATATCCAAACTCCCTCTTTTTCTACTGCTTAAATTTCTACTTAATTTTGATAGGATATCGATAAGTGGCTCCCAGTGATGAAATGTCTAGAAATTCCATTTTGGTTTGAATGTACCTATGAAGAGCCCCGTGGTATTTTATAGCCAGATGCCACTCTGAGCCTTTGATACTGAGCTTGGTGCACAAGGTATGGAATGTATTTTTGAACTCTGGTACTATTTGGCCCCTCTCTTGATGCAGTGTGGTCCATCTCACGTACTGCTCATCATAGTTTCCCACAGAGTAAAATTGATCCTTGACCCCATTCATAAAAAAATCCCAAGTGGGATCGACCCCAAATATTCTAGTCTCCTTTATGGAATTTGTATTGTATTAAGTTTCCCACCAATGTTTGACATGAGGGAGAGCCTTAAGGAGAGAAAAGGTGATATTTTCTTTGTCGAAAAAATTGTGAACATAGAAATAAACTTTTAGAAAATTTAACCATTTTTCCAAAACATCTGCATCAATCTCACCCTCAAATATGGGAATATCAAAATTAACTTGTACCTTGAAGGGGTAAGAATCTCCAAAGTGACTGCTTGACGAATACGTGCCTATTATTGTAAAAAATCGTTGAAATATTTGGGAAACATTTTCCAACATATTGTTCCTCTCTTGCGCGATGGATTCCACGAAAAACAACTTGATGAGATATTATGCTCCCTCGTCTCTCTTCTCTTCCACCATGAGAGGCCACTTGGGTTGTCAAGAGTGGTTGTCCTCAAGAGAAACTAGCTTGAAACACAACTCTCTATACCCTGACCTCATCGGGGACATGCACTAAGAAACGAAAAGGAGTAGCCTGCTCTGATACCACTGATCTGGATGATTTTGAGAAAAAAATGAAGGAAGAGATATAACAATTAAATATTCATAGATATTTCAAAAAGCATAGAGATACATTAATGCATAATTTGTATTAATGAGAGAATGTACAAAAACTATAAAATTACAAAGTGAATGAGTCGCTAGAATGGTGGCATCTTATCTCTGAGAAAATATATGATGGATACACTCATTCACAAGAAAATGATGATGATGATGTTTACAATGAGGATATAGAGGCTTTTTTAACGTAAATAATATCTAAAACTCTAGCCCTGGAATATGAAATGCCAAAAGGTTTGCGGGCCTTGATGGGGGTAGTTGGTACATCAACTTCCCAAGGGCGTAGTGTTTGCATATGATATTCATTTGGGGTGCACGATAGAATGTTTGAAAGGTCTATATGAGGAATAGACATTTTCCCATCACACTCTGGATAAATCCTAGAGTGTGATTGTGGTGGGCCCAAAAAATGTTGTTTAGGGCCTCAAAACAAACCTAGAAGCTTAGGACTTGAAAAGTTGTAGAAAAGATGCCAAGGTGGAAACCCTTATTTTGAGCTAGTGGAAAAGGTGGGTGGCGATCGATTTCCACTTGGATCAATTATCCTCCCTTATGAAGAAATGGTATCCATTGCGTCAAGTCCATGGAAAATGTTTTTTTTATTTTGAACCTTGTTGAGCTGCTTTCCTCGCTAAAGAAGTTGTCCTGCTTAGTTTGTTGAAGGTTGTTATGAACCTGTTGTTGGAGGGGTTGGATGTATTTAACTAATATGGTTTCATTATCTACCTAAGTGTGGGTGGAATCTACCGATGAAGATGCAACATGAATAAAATTAAGGGATTTATCATAACTTGGTTTGAATGGGTAGTGTGGAGGCACCCCGGTAGGTGTAGTAGGAATATCTTGGTGCTCTTCTAGAATCTTGTTGATATGCTTCTTGTTAAGCCTTAATATTGGCTCATTACCCCTTAATTGGGGAATATTAGATTAGTAATGTTATTTTATTTATGTCAAATTTATTCCATTAGTTGCAATTATACTTCCTAGTCTCCCATATATACCAAGGAGACATTTTCATTTGGAATCATCTTGCACTTGAACATTTAAGTGGGGTAAAAGGAGGTTAACCCATCGAAGAGGCTTATGATCTGAAATTATCTTTTTTTCAAGGTTTTGAGTACTTTTCTGAGTTTTTTCTATGCTATATTGATATTTGGTTCTTAACATATGGTATCAGAGCTCAAGGTCTTGGGGTTTCGCTACTACATCTGAGACACATTGGAATTTTCACTATAACTTTTTTTTTACAATGTTTCATAAGGAACGTCTTGGAGGATATTTATTATACGAATCAAGGTACGTTGGGTTACAATTTCATCTCCCGAGGCCTTATACTTTTGGAGATACATCCTGTACAAGATAGGGTTCTGGAATCATCCTGAACTGAGCCAATGCAAAATTTTCACTATAAACATTTTTTGTAACGTTTCAGACCTTGAACTCTGGAGGCTATTCAAAGAAATTATTAGGGTATATGTGGTAAAACTTTAAGCTTTTGGGTCATCTTAAATGTGTAGATACACCCTGTGTAAGATAGGGTATCTGACTAGTCCTATTGACTAGTCTCAAGAAGGTGTTCCAGGTAAAACAAAGATAACTTCTTCCTAGAGTATCCAAATTGAGTGGGACTGGTTTCATTGGATCATGGACAATCTGTAGTATTTTTGGCATGAGTTTCATAATTTTATATCAATTATTTTGTGTGGAGTCTCATTCAAAAGTTGCAGCAGGATTCCAGTGCATCAAATACATTTACATGGAAAAATGATTCACTATGGTACAAAGATCGCTTATATTTATGTAAGAAATCCCAAATAAAAAAAAAGGTAGTATTGGAATTGCACACCTCTCCAATAGGAGGGCACTCGGGATTTTTGAAAACCTACCATAGAGTCAAGAAGGATTTTTTTGGGATGGCCTTAAAACTGATGTTCAAAGGTTTGTGGCATAATGTTTGGTTTTCCAACAAAATAAGGTGGAAACAATTAAAACCCTAGGTCTTTTACAACCATTATCCATCCCAAGTCAGTGTTGGGAGCAGGGATGATTTTAAGGATGGAAATTTATTTTAAAATGTAGAAACCTTGGCGAATCTTACTAATCCTTCATATTCCAACTATAAATGATTGGCGATATTTTTGTAAAAATATTCAAATTTCTAAGGATTTTATATAGTTTTTANGATACCACCCTCCTTCCATAACTTCTTCTCTAAAAGAAAAATCTAAGGTTCAAGCAGTGGAAGATCACATCGAGAATCAACAACAAGTTCTCCAAATCTTAAAGGACAACCTGACCATGGCACAGAATTGCATGAAACAACAAACAGATCAACATCGTAGTGAAAGATGTTTTGAAGTAGGGGATTGGGTGTTTTTAAGACTACAACCATATAAACAGATGTCCCTCAAGCAAGCCAAGAAGGATAATAAATTATCACCAAATTACTATGGCCCTTATAAGGTGTTGCAAAATATTGGTACCATGGCATACAAATTGGAGTTTCCTGCATCTTCACGAGTACACCCAATTTTCCATGTTTCATGCTTAAATAAAGTTATAGGCGACAAGATCCCAGTTCAAACTATATTTCCATAACTTGACGAGGAAGGAAAAATCATATTGGAGCCTGAAACAATCACTGACACAAGAATTCACCAGCTGAGGAATAGATCCATTTCAGAGTATCTCATTAAATAGAGGAAACTACCGACTAAAGATTCCACTTGGGAAGATGAGTCTTTTATACAAAAGCATCCAGAGTTACTCAAGCATTGCAGACAATGCTTGTCTCAAGGGGAGGGGCATGTTAAGCCCTAATATTGGCTCATTACTCCTTAATTGGGGCATATTACATTAGTAATGTTATTTTATTTATGTCAGCTTTATTCCATTAGTTGTAATTATACCTCCTAGTCTCCTATATATACCAAGGAGACATTTTCATTTGGAATCATCTTTCACTTGAACATTTAAGTGGGGTAAAAGGAGGTTTCCCCCTCAAAGAGGCTTATGATATGAAATTATCTCTTTTTCAAGGTAATGAGTACTTTTTCTGAGGTTTTTCTACGCTATATTGATATTTGGTTCTTAACACTTATTCTGGACAAAAGGGTATTGGGTTGAGGTTGTAGGGGTTGCATTGTCCTTTTATTATGACCATATTGTGAAGAGGCTAAACTTTTTGATATGAGATATTAATTTGCAGCATTGGTTTATCAAAACAATAGTCGAAACTACCTCTGGTATCCTATAGAAATGACTTCCCAGAGTAACAATGACACTACGGGGTCAAGACTCATAAACAACGTGAATCCTCGACATATATGGCTATCCTAAGAGAACATCAGATAATTCCAGTTGGTAAACATCACATATTACCTCATCCTTGAATGGATTGATTCCATATGGCAAGCGACACTCTTGGATGACACGAATATCTCATCCCTAGCGGAGCCATCCAATGTTGTACGGTTGTGGGTGTGGTGTCATCGAAAAATCCAACTTCTTGACGACCTATGCTGAGATGAGATTCTTATAGCTTCCTCTATCAAAAATAAAATGTTGTGGGGTTCCCTTCGCCCACATCTGTGAATGGAAGAGGCACTCCCCCTCCTTAGGATATTATGGTTCTTCTGGTTGAATTGTTGCGGTCGCGACAGTAGTAGCGTGTGCATCAATGATTTGTCTCCTTTTATTGTTGTCTAAATCAGAGTCTGAGTTAGGTTTCATCTCTATTTCTTTGACCTCGACCACCAATGAATGTTTTTAGTGACATTCATCCGTGTTTTTCCAAAGGATTTTGTGGAAGTAACACCACTTCCCAGTGTCCTTATTCATATTCTTGTTTCTCTTATTTTCATGTGTCTTGGACTGATTGTATTGAGGTTGGTTGTTCTGTGAGTTAGGGATTCCTTTACCATACTTTGGTTGTTTCTAATTTGAAGACATGAACTCCTACTTGTTCTACTGCTTAAATTTATGATCTATTTTGACAACATATTGATAAGCGAGTCCTAGTGATGTAATGTCTAGAAATTCCATTTTGGTTTGGATGTACTTGTGAAGAGCCTCACAGTATTTTAGAACAAGATGTTTCTTGGGGTCTTTGATAACCAACTTGGTTTGCAACATATGGAATGTATTTGTGAAATATGACACTTTTTGTCTCCTCTCTTGATGCAACGTGGTCCATGTCATCAGTAGTAAATTTGAGTCATTTTGTGCTGGTCATTTCGACGCTCTTGCGATGTTATGTTGTGGATATTATGATGAATATTGGCCCCCCCAAACATCTCTTCACGTGCCATGGAAAGTGCGACAAACCTGGGATATCTTTGCAAGAGAGAAGACCCAAGGAGGTCATCACAAGCGAGATGACCTACAATGGTCATCGCAATACCGACGGTCGGAGGAGGTCGTCGCAAGAACAATGACCTAGAGAACTCGTCGCTATAGGGACGAACTAGAGCATTCATAACAAGAGAGACGATCACAGTAGTTCTTGCGTTCAACTATTCAAGGATAAGGTATCGTTGACGGTAATGATAGTTCTTCGCAAGAGTAACTAAGCCTCAATAGTTGTGACAAACTATCAATACTATCAATGATCTTATTTGTCATAAGAGAGATGATCAGAGTAGTTCTTGCTATGAACTATCAATACTATCGACGATATTATTTGTCGCAAGAGTGTTAGGGACCTAAGCCCTCACGTAGGTAGAATAATATATTCTGATGTAACAAAGGTCAATTTTAATAAGGCCCAACAATAAGGAAGAATAATTCCAATGTAAGAATACCTAATAGAAGCTTCCTCTTCTAGAAGGATCTTCCTCTACATGGTTCTTTTGATAGACATATTTAGTATAAATAAGAGTCGAGGGTATGAGAACTTTTTTCTTGGATATTATTGTAATAGAGCTCTTCTCTACTGGAGGTTTCCCCGTTGAAGAGGTAAGTGAACATTACTCTCAATAACCAAAGTGATCTCTCTAGTGTTATTTTGGTATCATTTTCATATTATTGTGGTGTTGTTTTGGTTATATTGTTTTTCATATTTCATTTCTATCATTTTATTTTTGTTTTGCATACTTTTTTATATCTGGAATATTACAAGTGGTATCAGAGCACTTTCCTCGGCATAAAATTGTGGGTTAATTTGTTTTTCAGGGTAGAGATGTATTCCAACGTCTTTAATCTACAGAGAGTTGTCGTTACGCGCATAAACCCATGGTTAGGGATTCATACATGTAGGAAATACAAGTGGTACTTAAGCGCACATATGTTGGCCACCCTTGTAACCATTTTTGGTACCCCTTTGAGTGGTAGCACATCAGACAACACATGTATATGGATCGACCTAGATTTCCTGAAGCCCTCTTTAGATAAACCGATTGGCCACCTGACTACTATAGTTCCATCGAGAACAACACTCGGGAAGATACTCTCTAGTACCTGGGTAGTCAGGTAGAATGGCTAAGGGAATGGTGTAGCCTCCTTAGTTGGTTCCTTGAGATATTGGGCTGAGTACTATTGTTGGACCTCGCATGTATATCAGAGAGCTATAGCACAGATAAAACTCTTGTCTGTAGAACCCTTGAATACCTAACCTTTGGGGAAGAAAAAAAACAAATGGACAAGATCTATTTCCACACAACTCTGTCTCCTGCATTCGAGTTGCCAAATCACTATACATTTTTTCCTGATTAAGAATTTGGGCATTTCATCATTGCAGTATTCTTCATATCAGAGTATAACTCCGCAATTGAAAAAAAAAAGTATGGATCTCGTTGCACCATTATTTGAGACCTATTCCATTGGATTTCTCTCTTCGCCCTTATCAGATTCATACCTATCATTTTTCATAATTTTGTTTGACCCCACCCGCCCATTTTCGATTCCCCAACCATCATGGCCCATACCAGTACCCAAGACTTGGAAGCTCGCTTCAAAACCTTGCAATCTAATTTCACAGAGACCCAACAAGAAGTGAGACAGCTCAGTGCCAATATTACCACCATCAATAAAAACATGCATTCCTCCATCGTTTCCTCAATTGAGGAACTTAAACAAGACATTACTACCCAGCTTGAATATGTGGCTATGATGATATGCACCAAGCTACATATCCCTGCAAATACCCCCTTATCTAACCCACCTTTGCATACCAAAGATGAAACTTCCTCTCATTCCCATAATTTGCATCCCCATCACTTTCAACGTGACCTATGCCTTTTGCATGTGGATGTGACCAAATTCGATGGCTCGGATCCCACCAGGTTGGTAACTCAAATGGAACATTATTTCTATTTGTAGAACATTACAGATGAGTTGGACAAAATCTGGTACGTTGTTCTTCATCTAGATAAAGAACGTTGGCAATGGATAAAAACTACCTACCAAGGGTATGTTGCTTGGACACACTTTGTGGTAGAAGTTTATGAACACTTTGACACTGACACCAACCATTTAGGTCATTTGACAAAGTTGAAACAATTTGGAATAGTGGAATAATTTATAATTGTTGTTGACCAAATGGTTTTTCATACAGAGGGCATGTCTAATGCTTTTTTCCGAGAATGTTTTATCAGTGGCCTCAAGGATGAGATTCGTGCACATGTCCTCATGGGTCAGTCTCAGAGTTGGGTGGAGGCTACTAAAATATCTAAGGAAGAACAACAGGTTGTCTCTTCTCAAAACCAGAAACCCTCCTTTATTCCTCACACTAAGCCAGTAAATCACACTCCTCCTTCTACTCCACTAAAGATCCAAAAATTGACCAAGGTCTAAATGGTTGAACGCTAACTCAAAGGCCTTTGTTATAATTGTGATGACAAATATTTTCTGGGACACAAGTGTAAGGCACAAAATATTTTTATTTCCATCTCGGAGGATGTTTTGGAAGTGGATGTTGAAGCTCCCCTTGTATCTGTGTCACCTAAACCCACTGGCATAACCCCTCCCTTTGACCCTCCGGAAGTAGAACCAGTCATTTCCCTAAATCCTCTCACTGGATTCTCTTCTCCCCAAACCCTCAAGACAATTGGTTACATCAAGCATAGGAAGTTAATCATTCTTGTTGATAGTGGAAGAACCATAATTTTATTCATCGCCGCATTGCCCAAGAAAGTAATTGTTATATCCGTGCAGTGAATAATTTCGAAATCATGATTTCCAATGGCGGGAAAATGAAATGTGGAGGGCATTGTGAAAATGTGTGTCTCCAAATTGGTGACTACCACTTGAAATATCATATGTTTTCTATCGACATGGGCGGTTGTGACATTGTGTTGAGTGCAGACTAGCTAAGGAATTCGGGTCCCATTCTCATGGATTTTAAGGAATTAACCATGCAATTCAACTAGGAGGACCAGAAATATAAGTTTTAAGGAATTATTGTTGGTTCCGTTGAGATCATTAGTTCCCATCGCATGGAAACGTTGCTCAAAAAAGGTCATTCTAGCATTATTTCCCAAATCCATGCCATACAAGCAACTGAGAAACCCTATGTGTCACAAGACCTCCAATCTATCCTCTCTAAACATCAAGTGGTTTTTTCCACTCCCCAGGGACTCCCTCCTTCCCATGGTGTTCATGATCATTCCATTCCCCTTGTCACAGGAAGCCTTCCTCCCAATATCTGTCCCTATCGTCACCCCTTTTCACAAAAAAATGAATTGAGAAAATGGTTCAAGTACTCCTCAACGTAGGAGTTATCCGATCTAGTACAAGCCCCTACTCTTCACCTGTGGTCATGGTCCTCAAGAAATAAGGTTCTTGGTGCATGTGTCCTGACTTTTGCGCCCTCAACAAACTCACCATTAAAGACAATTTTCCCATTCCTGTCATTGATGACCTCTTGGATGAATTGAGTGGTGCCCAATTCTTTCCTAAACATGATCTTCGTTCTAGCTACCACCAAATTCATATGAAAGAGACAGAGATTCCTAAGACTGCCTTTAGAATTCATGAGGGCCACTATGCGTTTTTGGTCATGCACTTTGGCTTGTGTAATGATCCCTCCACTTTTCAAAGCCTCATGAACCATGTATTTCGTCCTTTTCTCTATCATTTTGTCTTAGCTTTCCTTGATGATATCCTCATCTAGAGAAAAGCCTGGACAACCCATCCTGCTCATGTGGATCCGGTTCTCTATCTTCTCTCTCAACACCAACTTTTCCTGAAACAATCTAAATTTTCTTTTGGCAGCTCAGAAGTCGAGTACTTGGGTCATATTGTTGGCAAGGCCGGTGTCAGGGTGGATCCTAAAAATATTGAAACTATGCAAGACTAGCCTCACCCAAAGACTCTCAAAATCTTCTGTGGATTTCTGGGCTTAACAGGTTATTATCGCAAGTTTGTTAAGAATTATGGAAAGATTGTGGCACCTCTCACTGCACTCCTTAAAAATAATTATTTCACTTGGACTCCAGTAGCTTCTCGGGATTTTCAAACCTTGAATATGGCCATGTGCACCACTCCAGTCCTGGCCCTTCTTGATTTCACAAAGACCTTTGTCCTGGAATGTGATGCTTCAGGGAAAGGAATTGGCATTATCCTTATGCAAGAGGGTTGGCCTTTGGCCTTTACCAGCAAACAATCGTCTTAGCAAAATTTGGGAAAATCAATCTATGAAAAGGAAATGTTGGCTATTCTACATTTCGTTGATGTTTGGCGCCCTTATCTATTGGGGCAATGCTTCAAAATTAAGACAGATCATCAAAGCCTCAAGTATTTTCTGGAACAACACATTTCCTCCCCAGAGAAACAAAAATGGGTGACTAAGCTCTTTGGACATGATTATGAGATCATTTATAAGAAAGGAAAAAACAATGTGGTTGTGGATGCACTTTCCTGAAAATATGAAGATGAAGGGTCTATTTTTTCTCTCTCATTCATTGTACTAGACTGGCTCCACGTTGTTCTCCAAGAATGGCTACACGATCCCAAAAGTTCGCCTCTGATACAAAAATTTTAGTCCAATTCTCTAGTTTCCCTATGGTACTCTTGTATCCATGATGAGATTCGATACAAATGTCATTTGTATTTAAGTAAACAATCAAAACTTAAATGAATGGTACTTTTTGATATTCATGCTACACCCACAGCTCGGCACTCCGGGTTTGCCAAAACATATGACAGGGCCAAATGTTATTTTTTTGGGGATGGTATGAAACAATACGTTTTTAATTTTGTGGCTGAATGTGATGTGTATCAATGCAACAAAGGAGAAACAATCAAATCGCCCTCGACACACTACAACCGCTTCCGATTCCACCTGCTATTTGGTGGGATATCTCTATGGATTTTATTGTAGGATTACCTAAATCAAGCAATAAATCAGTCATCATGGTGGTAGTTGATCGTCTTTCCAAGTATTCACGTTTCTGTGATCTTCAACACCCATTTACAACATCCACTGTGGCTCAACTTTTCATGGATCAGGTCTTTAAGATTCATGGCATGCCACATTCTATTGTTTCTGATCGCGGCCCAATTTTCACCAACAATTTTTGGCAAGAACTATTCAAGCTACAAGGCACCCATTTGCATCTCAGCACAACTTATCATCCCCAGACTGATGGTCAAACTAAAATTGTCAACAAGTGTTTGGAAACATATTTGAGGTGTTTTGCCTCAAAAAAGAAAAATCTGTGGGCTCAATGGTCACCACTAGTTGAATGGTGGTGCAACACTTCATACCATACAGCTACCCACATGAATCCTTTTGAAGAAATATATGGAAAAAATCCACCTTCATTTCTCTCGTATTTTCCAGGTGTCTCGAAGGTCCAGGCAGTTGACCAAACTCTTACAATTCGAGAGGCTATTCTTCATACACTCAAAGATAATTTGGTCATGGCCCAGAATTGCATAAAGAAAAAAGAATATCAAGGTCGCTTTGAATGTCAATTTGTAGAAGGGGATCGGGTGTTTCTTTGAATGTAACCTTACAAGAAAAATTCCCTCAAGGTTGACCATTGTCAGAAACTGGCACCCAAATTTTAGGGTCCTTATATCATTCTCAAGAGTGTTATCTTTGCCTAGTCATTCTAAGCTCCATCTTATTTTTCATGTTTCCTGCTTAAAGAAGGTGATTGGAACTAAGTTCCAAACTCACACTAACCTTCTTGATTTGGATGAAGAGGGATCCATTTGGATACAACCACAAGCAGTTTCATACCAGTGTGAGCATCGTCTGCATCAATGAACCATCAAGGAAGTGTTAGTCCAGTGGAAAGATACAACTCCAGTAGATGCCACTTAGGCACCAACTGACATTCTGCAACAATTTCCACATCTTAATCCTTGAGGACAAGGTTTTTTTTAAGGGGGATGACATGTTAGGGACCTAACCCCTCACGTAGGTAGAATACTATATTCTGATGTAATAAAGGTCAATATTAATAATGCCTATCAATAAGGAAGAATAAGTCCAATGTAAGAAGACCTAATATAATCTTCTACTTCTAGAAGGATCTTCTTCTAGATGGTTCCTTTGATAGACATATTTAGTATAAATAGGATTCGAGGGTATGAGAAAAATTTCCTTGGATATTATTGTAATAGAGCTCTGCTTTGCTGGAGGTTGCCCCCTCGAAGAGGCAAGTGAAAATTTCTCTCAGTAACCAAAGTTCTCTTTCTGGTGTTATTCTGGTATCATTTTGGTATCTCCATAACATATGGGTTACTAGTAACTTGGTTCTATCTCCAACTTAAGTGATATGCTTCACACTAGATATGTAGAAACAATATGTACATATGAATAGTGATCAATGGTTATATGATATGGTCTTGTGATATGTTTTTCTCTTAATCTATTTTCTATATTGTAGTTGCACCAATTCCATTTGAGGTAGAGTGGAGGTGTCATTTATGTATTGGGTCATCTAAAGGATCAAAATAGGGATATTGCACATCAAATGTAGAATGGTGATGCCATTTCTGTATTGGGTCATAAAAGTGATCTTGAGAAATATTGAACAAGGTATAGTCATTTTAAATAGCAATTTCAAAAGCCTATATTCTTAAAGGATCTCCATTGAAAGATGTATTTTGTAGGAAAATATAATGTTTTCAGTATAGAAGAATAGATAACAATAGTAAGTTGAAATTTC
This sequence comes from Picea sitchensis, assembly GCA_010110895.2. Lineage (NCBI taxonomy): Eukaryota > Viridiplantae > Streptophyta > Pinopsida > Pinales > Pinaceae > Picea > Picea sitchensis. The sequence continues at coordinate 218,224 of SNQJ01S0037990.1, forward strand.
CAAAGTTTTGAAAAATTATCTATTATACCCTAATTTAAAGAATGGCACTAGAATATGGAGGATTTCACTTTATGGCCTCTACATAATGTTGACTCCACTAATTTGGGTCATCATTGATTTTTAAAATGCATCATTGTTACACAAATCTATAATTTATATATGTTTTGGTTGGTTATCCTTGGGGATGTAGAGACTTTCACTAGGGAAATGATAAGGATTAAAGGAACGTACACATCATATAATGCATATGAACTATAAGAAGCATATGTATTATATCTTATAAGTGTTACACTATACATAAAAAAACAAAATGCAAAAGGATCTATTGTTTTCTCATTTTAACATGTTTTTGGGAGAGAAATGTAAAGGAGAAAGGACACAAATCCATTTTGGAGAATGCCAACTGACCATCCCTCAATTACATGACCATACAATAGTTCCTAAAATCATTTCACTGGATGAGCACTAGATAATAATTCCTAGTAAATAAGGATGGAGATAATTTTACTGTCGTGGAAAAGATTATTGAGGTAGGGTTATTTCTTTTTATTTGTCATAAAATCATTCACTTTCTTTTCTTATTGATATTAGAATGATGTTTTGTGTTTAATAAAAAAATTGTGTTTATCATAAATATTCATATACCAGAAGTACATAATGACATATTGATCAATTGAGAAGTATTGTTCCCACACATGTATCAGACGATAGTTACAAAAGTAGAAGTTTAAGATTATAACGTATGTATTCAAGAAGGGATATCTTTAGTACAATTTTTTCCAGAAATTTAGAGTTTGATTTATAGATAGAGAAGACTAGTGGACACATTTGACTCAGTTTGAAGAAACAATAATATGTGATGATCAGTTGAAACCATGAAGCATTCATGATAGTACAATGATAGATGGATCAACATTGTGGACAATTGAGTAGCAAAGGTATGGACAATTTGTAACATATGGACAAAAATGGATACTTATCAAGTACATATAACATGGTTCATAGAAGATGCATATAAATGTATTTAAAATTGAAATCAATGGAATTAGTTGGTCATAGAGTGTAAGGCAGTGAAGGACACAAAAAAACAGGGAAAGAGAAATCTCCAACACAAACTACATCATCATAGGGACATTGTTGAATAGTATGGTCAAGTGAACATGACAAGTAATAAAGTAATGAATGATTTTATATATATCATAGAATTACAAGAGGAAGAACCAATGGAAAATTAGAAAGAACTGGAAGAGAGGAAATGAAACATATTTAGGTAGCCTTATTGTAACACACCTGAGCCCTAAGTACCCTTTTAAGGGACATGGCATCAAAATGTTTCTTTCCTTAATCATATCGAATCATCTTCTCGGGATCTCCATCCTCTTCTCCTCATCAAGAAATCTGGATTGGGAGTTACACTGTCCCAAAGATCTTTAGGAATTATTGGTCAAGGGCCACATGGCTCCCACGTGGTTTTTTCTCACTCATACCATCCGAAGTTCCCTAAAGTCCCGAAGTTCCCCGACACTCCTGCATATATGGTGGAAATCTATCCACTATTAAATCCAACGTTGAAACTTTGTCCTCACTTAACAAATAGTCTTGAGGGGTTTCAACATTCGACACTTCGACGTTGAACACCCCTTTATCTACGTGCATATCCTCCAGAGTTCTAAAACCCCAGAATCCTGCGACATGGCTCCAACCTTCAACCCTTTCGACTTATCTAAAATACTACACCCAAGCCCCAGAGTTTCAAAACTAGGACTCTCGAAGGGTCCACACTTACATGTGGTGGAGAATTAAATGCAGAGGCAGGGACAGGTAGGTATGGGTCTTTAGCCACTTAACCCCAGTGTTCCATCCTCTCAAGTTTCTTGAATTCCTGAACTCCTAGCGTCTCGGGTACTCCACCCCATATTAGGCCAAGAAAGTATGTGCTAGGGGGGAATTTGACATGCGACAAGGGGAAAAAATGACATGTGGCCACATCAATGGGTGAAATGTGTCAATTTATAAATGGAATATAAGATCATAAAAGGCACGAGTCTAGGTGACATGTGGCATGCCGAACATGGGTCTACGTCACCCTGGGTGACGTTAGTGTGCCATGTCACTCTATATGGACAACCTACGGGGGCCTCTAGACTCTTCTATCTGAAAAATCACTCAGATATATGAAGTCCAAACTCTTGTCAACAACCTTCCAATGCCCCTTATATCCCATGGTAAAGATGTGTCCACATAGATCCATAGATCTACAGCCTCTATTGCTTTGCGACTTCGACGTTCAGGGGATCTGCTGTGTAACTTTCTCTTTACTCTTGAAATGGTAAATGTTGGGATAAACATGGTCTAGATCCAATTTTCAGGAGAGATATTGATGCTTCCTCATATCGATGGTCTTCGTCGCTTTGTGAATTCGACATTTGAGGGTTCTACCTATTTAAACTTCCCTTTCTCTCAGAGTGGTCAATCGTCGAACTAACCACGACATATATCCATGGGTCATGGGAGATATTGAACATTCCTGGATCTACGGTTCTCATCACTTCATGACTGAGAAGTGGATCAGGGTTTAACTATGGGATAGAACCATGATCATGGTTAAGGAAACCACCATATGTCAGTAAACCTCATCGATAACCACATCAACAGGTTTTCTTCAGTTGGTTTCGAAGGTTGTAAAGTCATAGCATCCCGGAGCTTCAAACTCTTAGAGTTCCTAAGCCAAAATATGTTATCTCCTTTTGGACCTAACGAAGGGTTCCAAGGTCCTTGTCATATGGATCCTCTGACAAGTCTCGTTACTATATGCTCAACTCTTAACTGTGATTTGGTTAGGGTCATGGAGATGAGCCTGTGGTATCTTGAACGACTAGTTTGAAGGAAGCACCTTCCATTTATAGAACTTAAAATTCTAAAACATGGAAAGATAGTTTTCAACTAGTACAAGAATCATAAACGTATTCATAAAGTCATTGGAAGACCCTTGTATAATAGTTCTCCTACTGCTAAGTGGACGAAACAAGAATCCATTCAAAGGCACGGGTTCATAGAAAAACAATAAGGATTTCTATATTTAATCATAAAATGCAAAGTTTAATCATAGACACAGACATTCAACCATTATTTCAATTCTTGTACATATGATATGATAATACTTATCAAGGAACCAAATAGTGAAGAAATTGTGGAGAGGGGTGTCTATTCCCACCCAACCATAGGCACAACAAATCCTTGATGAATTTATTGATGGCCACCCCCTAGTTAGATCATGATGCCTTGAGAGAGACTCTTCATTCTTGTTCAGTGACAGTCGGGTACAGAGGCCACTCTCCTCCTCCCAAAGGAACTTGGAAATTTGTTTTATTTTCACCAAGCAAGGGGGCCTACAGCGAGTGATTCCTCAGTGACTCACCTTATTTGCAACCCCGTTTATAATCTTGTACTAAAAATGCTTCCAACAACTTCTTGCACCGAGAGAAAGTTTGTTGTTCAGTTATCCTTAGGACCACGAGAGTTACACTCATTCTTATTATTTAGAAAGAATTGTCTCTCGACTCATCTACTTCACCATCCTATCTTCCCACAAATTCCCTTATTTTATTTCCTTCCTCAACAAGATTGCGTGGGTATGAATTCCCAATTCATGGTCAAGTTAGGAACTCTTTCAGATGCATACTCTACCCATCTCCTTATTAACTCTTGGGGAGGGCTTCCCAACTACCATGCTGACTGGTAATTTATTTCTTGGTCAAGGGACTCCTCTAGGTATAAGTAATTTAAATCCAGTAAGGTACTGGTCTTTTGGGGGTTCTCTCAACCATTGTTGGCTCCCCTCACCATCTGATCTGGATTTATTTTCGACATGAAATGAGAGCGGAGATATAATAAAGAAATGCACATAGATATCGCAGATATTCAATAATATAATAGGAATGTATCAGAGATGCAACCATAAACATATATATACAGTAATACATTATTTCTATTAATGAAATAAATGTAGAGAGACTATAAAAATACAGAGTGAAAGACTCGCTTGAATGGTGGCAGCTTATCTCTGAGAAGAGATGTGATGGCTACTCGCATTCGTAAGAAGATGATTACAATGAGGCTTTGAAGGAAATTTTACAGTAAAAAATAATGCCCAAAACCCTAGACATACAAATATCTAACCCTAGGAGATGAAGCGCCAAAATTCATGTGGGCCCTGTTTGGGTAAGTTGGTGCATCAAATTCTCAGGGTTGTAACTTTTGCATATGATCTCCGTTTTAGGCGTATGATAGTTCATTGGAAAGATATCATTGAGGAGATTCATTTTGGGGGATCAATCATTCATTTGGCTATAATTGAGAACATCGACCTCGAAAAACCTTCATTTGGGACCTCAAAATGGCCCCGGAAGTTAAAAACTGCTAAAAATAGTAAATTGCCAAAATTTCTAGAAAACTATTTTGAGCCAGTGGGAAAAGGTGGGTGGCCACCGATATCCACCTAGATCAATCCTAACTCCTTAGGAAGAAATGGTATCCATCTCTTTGAGTTCCCAAGTGAGAGGGAAAATCATTTACTAAATCTACATCTTGGTGAGTTGCTTGCCTTGTTGGAGACATCGCGTTGTTCAGTTTGTGGAAGTCTGTCATGAACCTGTTGAGGCTGAGGCTATTCAACAAGTTGAGCTACATGAGAGGATGATGTGCATAAGGAATCTTTGTGCTTTTCTGCAACCTAGTTGACCTGATTCTATTTGATAGAAGGTTCTTGGGGCGAGGTTGTAGTGGTTGCAGTGTCCTTCTATTCCTCTTTTGAACAGATTGTGAAGAAGTTGAATTTTGTAGTATGAGATACTACCCTGCGACACTTTTTAGGTGGAACAATAGTCAGAACTACCTCTGATATTCAGTAGATATGACACCCCAAAGTAACAATGACACTACGGGGTCGAGACTCATAAACAACATGGCGTCTCCACATATATGGTTGGCCCAAAAGAACATCATAGACATCCAGTGGGGCAACTTCACATAACACCTCATCTTTGAAGGGTTGGATGTTGTATTAAAATCAACATTGTTGGCTGACACGGAGATCTCATCCTTGGCGAAGCCACCCAATGTTGTATGGTTGCGGGTGTGGTGTTGTCGGCAATCCTAATTGTTTGATGACCTCTACTGAGATGAGGTTCTTTTGGCTTCCACTATCAACGATAAAATGCAGCGGGGTCCCCTTCACCCACATCTGTGAATGAAAAAGGTGTTCCCCCTCTTCAGGATCTATTGGTTCTTCTGGTTGAATTGTTGTGGTCGTGACAATAGGAGTGGGGTCTATGTCAATGATATGTCCTTTACCAGTATTTTCAAAATCAGATTCTGAATCAAGGTTTGGCTCCTTGTCTTTGATCTCGACCACCAGTGACTGTTTTGAGTGACATTCATCAGTGTTGTGCCAGGGGATTTTGTGGAAATCGCACCATTTTATGGTGTCCTTCTTTGTCTTCCCGTGACCCTTATTTTCATGTAGCTTGGACTAGTTTTCGGGAGACTATTTGTTAGGGCCGTCTTTGTCATAATTTGGTTGTTGCAGATTTGCAGACCCAAAATCCTGTTTGTTTGAGTGCTTAAATTTCTGCTCCATTTTGACAGCATATCGATAAGTAGCACTGAGTGATGAGATGTCCAGAAAATCCATTTCCATTTGGATGTATCTGTGTAGAGCCCCACGGTATTTAAGAACCAAATGTTGTTCAGAGTCTTTGATACCCATCTTGGTGCACAAGGTATGGAAGGTGTTGATGAACTCTGAAACTTCTTGGCCCCTCTCTTGCTGGAGTGTGGTCCATCTCATGTACTGGTCCTCATAGTTTCCAACAGGGTAATATTATTCCTATACCGCATCCACAAAAAAATCCCAAGTGGGATTGACCCCATATATTCCAGAATCCTCTGTGGAAATATTCTCCCAATAAGTTTCTCACCAATGTTTGACATGGGGGAGAGCTTCAAGGAGTGCGAAGATGATCTTTTCTTTATCGAAAAAATTATGAACAGAGAAATAACCTTCTAACATATTTAACCATTTATCTAGGGCATCCACATCTATTTGACCTTCAAATATAGGAATATCAAAATTGACCTGTAACTTAAAAGGTGAGGTTCCTCCAAAGTCACCTCTTGATGAAGATGCACCTGATGCTATCAGGAGATGTTGAAGGATGTGGGAAAAATTATCCATCATTTCGTCCCTTTGTCGCGTGAGAGCTTGCTTAAGCAACAGAGTTATAGGACCATCTAGTCCGTCAATTTTCTTTTCTTCTGCCATTGAGGGTTTCTTGGGTGTACGAGAGTGATTGTACTCAAGAGAGACAAGCTGGAGACCCAAATTTCTATACTCAGACCTCGTCGGGGACATGCACTGAAAAAAATGATCAAGAACAACCTGCTCTGATACCACTGATTCAAATTTATTTTCGGCACGAAATGAGAGTGGAGATATAATAAATAAATGCACAGAGATATCACATATATTCAATAATATAAAAGGAATGTTTCAAAGATGTAACCATAAACACAGATACACATTAATACATGATTTATATTAATGAAATAAATGTATAGAGACTGTAAAACTACAGAGTGAAAGACTCGCTAGAATGGTGGCAGCTTATCTCTGAGAAGAGATGTGACGGCTACTCGCATTCACAAGAAAATGATTACAATCAGGCTCTAAAGACCTTTTTAAAGTAAACCGGAATGTCAAAAACCCCATACATCCAAAAACCTAACCCTAGGAGATGAAGTGCCAAAAGTCATGTGGGTCCCGTTTGGGTAAGTTGGTGCATCAACTTCCCGGGGTCGTAACTTTTGCATACGATCTCCATTTTAGGCGTATGATAGCTAGTTGGAAAGATATCCTCGAGGAGATTCATTTTGGGGGCTCAATCATGCATTTGGATATCATTGAGAACCTCTATCTCGAAAAACCTTCATTTGGGCCCTCAAAATGGCCCTGGAAGTTAAAAACTGCTAAAAATAGTAAATTGCCAAAATTTCCAGAAAATTGTTTTGAGCTAGTCAGAAAAGGTGGGTGGCCACTGATATCCACCTGGATCAATCCTCCCTCCTTTGGAAGAAATGGTATCCATTGCGTTGATTTTCCAGGGGAGAGGGAAAAGCGTTTGCTAAATCTACATCTTGGTGAGTTGTTTGCCTTGTTGGAGATGTCACATTGTTTAGTTTGTAGAATTTTGTCATGAACTTGTTAAGGCTGAGGTTGTTCAACAAGTCGAGCTACATGAGAGGATGATGTGCAGAAGGAATATTTTCACTTTGCTGCAACTGTTTCGACCTTATTATTTTCGATATAAGGTGCTTGCAGTGAGGTTGTAGTGGTTGTAGTGTCCTTCTATTCCCCTTTTGAATGGATTATGAAGAAGTTGAATTTTTCAGTATGAGATACTACCTTGTGGCACTTATTAGGTGGAACAGTAGTCAGAACTACCTCTAGTATTCTGTAGAGATGACCCCCCAAAGTAACAATGACACTACGGGGTTGAGACTCATAAAAAACATGGCGTCTCCACATATGTTTTTTTCCCAATAGAACATCAAAGACATCCAGTGGGGCAACATCACATAACACCTCATCCTTCAAGGTTTGGATGCCGTATGAAAATCAACACTGTTGGCTGACATAGAGATCTCGTCCTTGGCGAAGCCAACCGATGTTGTATGGCTGTGGGTATGGTGTTGTCGATAATCCCAACTATTTGATGACCTTTGCTGAGATGAGGTTCTTCTGGCTTCTGCTATCAACAATAAAATGTAGCGAGGTCCCCTTCACCCACATCTAAGAATGAAAAAGGCATTCCCCCTCTTCCGGATTTTTTGGTTCTTTTGGTTGAACTGCTACGGTCGTGACAATAGCAGTGGGTTCTGTGTCAGTGATCTGTCCTTTACCATTTTTTTTAGAATCAGATTATGAATCAGGGTTCGGCTCCTTGTCTTTGATCTCGTCCACCAATGATAGTTTTGAGTGACATTCATCGGTGTTGTGCCAAGGATTTTGTGGAAATCGCACCATTTTCTGGTGTCCTTCTTTTTCTTCCCGTGACCCATTTTTTCATGTGGCTTGGACTGGTTTTTGGGAGACTGTTTGTTAGGTCCATATTTGTCATACTTTGGTTGTTTCATATTTTCAAACACGAAATATTGTTTGTTCTTTTGCTTAAAGTTTTGCTCCATTTTAACAACATATCGATAAAAAAACAACAACGAGTGATGAGATGTCCAGAAAATCCATTTCCGTTTGGATGTATCTGTGTAGAGCCCCACCGTATTTCAGAACCAAATGTCGTTCGGAGTCTTTGATACCCAACTTGGTGAACTCTGAAACTGCTTTTCCACTCTCTTTCCATGGTGTGTTTCATCTCATGTATTGGTCCTCATAGTTGCCAATAGGGTAATATTGTTCCTTTATTGCATCCACAAAAAAATCCCAAGTGGGCTTGACCCCATATATTCCAAACTCCTCTATAGAAATCTTCTCCCGGTAAGTTTCCCACCAATGTTTGACATGGGGGAGAGCCTTAATGAGCATGAAGATGATCTTTTATCTGTCGGAAAAATTGTGAACAAAGAAATAACCTTCTAACAGATTCAACCATTTATCTAAGGCATCTGCATCTATCTGAACTTCAAATATAGGAATATCAAAATTGACCTGTACCTTAAAAGGTGAGGTTCCTCCAAAGTGGCCTCTTGATGAATATGCACCTGATGCTATCGGTAGACGTTGAAGGATGTGGGAAAAATTCTCCATCATTTTTCCCCTTTGTCACGTGAGAGCTTGCTCAAGCAACAGACTTATAGGATCGTCTCCTCCGTCATTTTTCTTTTCTTCCACCATTGAGGGTTTCTTGGGTTTGAGAGAGAAATTTTCCTCAAAATAGACAAGCTCGAGACATAAATTGCTATACTCGGACCTCATCGGGGACATGCACTAAAAAAATGATCAAGAACAACCTGCTATGATACCAGTGATTCGGATTTATTTTCGCCATGAAATGAGAGCGGAGATATAATAAAGAAATGCACAGAGATATTGCAGATATTCAATAATATAACAAAAATGTATCAGAGATGCAACCAAAAACATAGATATACAGTAATACATGATTTATATTAATGAAATAAATGTACAGAGATTGTAAAAATACAGAGTGAAAGACTCACTAGAATGGTGACAGCTTATCTCTGAGAAGAGATGTGACGTCTACTCGCATTCACAAGAAGATGATTACAATGAGGCTCTAAAGGCCCTTTTATGGTAAACTAGAATGCCCAAAACCATAGACATCCAAAAACCCAACCCTAGGAGATGAAGCACCAAAAGTCATGTGGGACCAGTTTGGGTAAGTTGGTGCATCAACTTCTCGGGGTCGTAACTTTTGCATACGATCTTCGTTTTAGGCATATGATAGCTCGTTGGAAATATATCGTCGAGTAGATTAATTTTGCAGGATTAATCATTCATTATATTTCATTGATAACCTCCATCTTTAAAAACCTTCATTTGGGCCCTCAAAAGGGCCCCAGAAGTTAAAAACTACTAAAAATAGTAAATTGCCAAAATTTCCAGAAAACTGTTTTGAGCCAGTCGGAAAAGGTGGGTGGCCACTGATATCCACCTAGATCAATCCTGCCTCCTTAGGAAGAAATGGTCTCCATTACGTTGAGTTCCCCGGGGAGAGGGAAAACCGTTTGCTAAATATACATCATGGTAAGTTTCTTTCCTTTCTGGAGACGTCGTGTTGTTCAGTTTGTGGAAGTCTATCATGAACATGTTGAGGTTAAGGTTGTTCAACAAGTTGAGCTACATGAGAGGATGATGTGCAGAAGGAATATTTTATCTTTGTTGCAACCTTGTCGACCTCCTTCTGTTTGATAGAAGGTGCTTGGGGCGAGGCTATAGTGGTTGCAGTGTCCTTCTATTCCCCTTTTGAACAGATTGTGAAGAAGTTGAATTTTGCAGTATGAGATACTACCTTGCGACACTTTTTAGGTGGAACAGTAGTCAGAACTACCTATGGTATTATGTAGAGATGACCCCCCAAAGTAACAATGACACTACGGGATTGAGACTCATAAACATCATGGCCTCTCCACATATATGGTTGGCCCAAGAGAACATCACAGACATCAAGTGGGGAAACATCACATAACCCCTCATCCTTGAAGTGTTGGATGCCATATCAAAATCGACATGGTTAGCTGACACGGAGATCGCGTCTTTGGCGAAGCCACCCGATGTTTTATGGATGTGGGTGTGGTGTTGTCGATAGTCCCAACTGTTTGATGACTTCTACTGAGATGAGTTTCTTCTGGCTTCTGCTATCAACAATAAAATGTAGCAGGGAACCCTTCACCCACATCTGTGAATGAAAAATATGTTCCCCCACTTCAGGATCTCTTGGTTCTTCTGGTTGAATTGTTGTGGTCGCGATAATAGTAGTGGGGTCTGCATCAATGATCTGTCCTTTACCAGTATTTTCAGAATCCAATTTTGGATCAGGGTTTGGCTCCTTGTCTTTGATCTCGACCACCAATGACTATTTTGAGCGACATTCATTGGTGTTATACCAGGGGATTTTGTGGAAATCACACCATTTTCTAGTGTCCTTCTTTGCCTTCCCCTGACCCTTATTTTCATGTGGCTTGGAATGGTTTTCGGGAGACTTCTTGTAAGGGTTGTCTTTGTCATACTTTGGTTGTTGCGTATTTGCAGACCTGAAATCCTATTTGTCCTGGTGCTTAAATTTTTGCTCCATTTTAACAGCATATCGATAAGAAACACCGAGTGATGAGATGTCCAGAAAATTCATTTTTGTTTGGATGTATCTATGTAGAGCCCCACGGTATTTCAGAACCAAATGTCGTTAAGAGTATTTGATACCCATATTGGTGCACAAGGTATGGAAGGTGTTGGTGAACTCTGAAACTTCTTGGCCAGTCTCTTGCCGCGGTGTGGTCCATCTCATGTACTGGTCCTCATAGTTTCCAACAGGGTAATATTGTTCCTTTACCACATCCACAAAAAATCCCCAACTGGTCTCGGCCCCATATATTCCAGACTCTTCTGTGGAACTCTAATCCCAGTAAGTTTCCCACCAATGTTTGACATGGGGGAGATCCTTAAGGATCACGAAGATGATCTTTTCTTTATCGGAAAAATTGTGAACAGAGAAATAATCTTCTAACAGATTTAACCATTTATCTAGGGCATCCGCATCTATCTGACCTTCAAATATAGGAATATCAAAATTGACCTGTACCTTAAAATGAGAGGTGCCTCCAAAGTGGCCTCTTGATGAAGATGTGATTGATTCTATTGGAAGGTGTTGAAGTATGTGGGAAAAATTCTCCATCATTTCGTATGTTTTTCGTGTGAGATCTTGCTCAAGCAACAGACTTATAGGATCATGTCCTCCATCATTTTTCTTTTCTTCTGTCATTGAGGGTTTATTGGGTGTGTGAGAGTGATTTTACTCAAGAGAGACAAGAAATATACCCAAATTTCTATACTCAGAACTCGTTGGGGACATGCATGAAAAAAAACGATCAAGAATAGCCTGCTCTGATACCACTAATCTGGATTTATTTTTGGCACAAAATGAGAGAGGAGATATAATAAAGAAATGCACAGAGATATCGCATATATTCAATAATGAAATAGGAATGTATCAGAGATGCAACCATAAACACATATATACAGTAATACACGATTTCTATTAATGAAATAAATATACAGAGATTGTAAAAATACAAAGTGAAAGACTCGCTAGAATGGTGGAAGCTTATCTCTGAGAAGAAATGTGATGGTTACTCAGATTCGAAAGAAGATGATTACAAGGAGGCTCTGAAGGCATTTTTACAGTAAACCGGAATGCCAAAAACCCTAGACATCCAAAATCCCTAGACATCCAAAAACTTAACCCTAGGAGATGAAACGCCAAAATTCATGTGGGCCCCTTTTGGGTAAGTTGGTGCATCAACTTCCCGGGGTCATAACTTTTCATACGATCTCTATTTTAGGCATATTATAGCTCGTTGGAAAGATATCGTCTAGGAGATTCATTTTGGGGGACCAATCATGGCTTTCATTATCATTGAGAAACTCAACCTCGAAAAACGTTCATTTGGGCCTTCAAAATGGCCCCAGAAGTTAAAAACTGCTAAAAGTAGTAAATTGCCAAAATTTCTAGAAAATTGTTTTGAGCCAGTCGGAAAAGGTGGGTGGCCACCGATATCCACCTGGATCAATCCTCCCTCCTTAGGCATCAATGGTCTCCATTGTGTTGATTTCCCAGGGGAGAGGGAAAAGCGTTTTCTAAATATACATCTTGGTGAGCTTCTTGCCCTACTGGAGACGCCGCATTGTTCAGTTTGTGGAAGTCTGTCACAAACCTGTTGAGTTTAAGGTTGTTCAACAAGTCGGCCTACATTAGAGGATGATGTGAAGAAGGAATATTTTTTTTTTTCTGCAACCTTGTCGACCTGCTTCTATTTGATAGAAGGTGCTCGCGGCGAGGTTGTAGTGGTTGTAGTGTCCTTTTGTTCCCCTTTTGAACAGATTGTGAAGAAGTTGAATTTCGCAGTATGAGATACTACCTTGTGACACTTTTTAGGTGGAATAGTAGTCAGAACTACGTCGTGTATTCTATAGAGATGACCCCCCCAAGTAATAATGAAACTATGGTGTCAGGACTCATAGACATGGCATCTCCACATATATGGTTGGCCCAAGAGAACATCATAGACATCCAGTGGGGAAAAATCACATAACACCTCATCCTTGAAGGGTTGGATGCCGTATGAAAATTGACACTATTGGCTAACACGAATATCTCATCCTTGGTGAAGCTACCCGATGTTGTATGGCTGCGGGTGTGGTGTAGTAAAAAATCCCAACTATTTGACGACCTCTATTGATATGAGGTTCTTCTGGCTTCTTCTATCAAAATTAAAATGTAGTGGGGTCCCCTTCACCCACATCTGTGAATGAAAAATACGTTCCCTCTCATCAGGATCTGTTGGTTCTTCTGGTTGAATTGTTGCGGGCGCGGCAATAACAGTGGGGTCTGCGTCAGTGAACTGTCCTTTACTAGTATTTTCAGAATCAGATTCTGAATTGGGGTTCGGATCCTTGTCTTTGATCTCGGCCACCAATGATTGTTTTGAGCGACATTCATCGGTGTTGTGCCAAGGGATTTTGTGAAAATCACACCATTTTCTAGTGTCCTTCTTTGTCTTCCTGTGACTCTTCTTTTCATGTGGCTTGGACTAGTTTTTGGGAGACTGTTTATTAGGGTCGTCTTTGTCATACTTTGGTTGTTGTAGATTTGTAGACCCGAAATCCTGTTTGTTCTGGTGCTTAAATTTCTACTCCATTTTAACAACATATCGATAAGAATCACCGAGTGATGGGATGTCCAGAAAATCCATTTTCGTTTGGATGTATCTGTGTAGAGCCCCACAGTATTTCAAAACCAAATTTTGTTTAGAGTCTTTGATACCCATCTTGGTGCACAACGTATGGAAGGTGTTGGTGAAATCTGAAACTTCTTGGCCCTTCTCTTTCCATGATGTGGTCCATCTCATGTACTGGTCCTCATAGTTTCCAACGGGGTAATATTGTTTCTTTACCACATCCACAAAAAAATCCCAAGTGGGCTCGGCCCCATAAATTCCAGACTCCTCTATGGAACTTTGTTCCCAGTAAGTTTCCCGCCAATGTTTGACATGGGGGAGAGCCTTAAGGAGTGTGAAGATGATCTTTTCTCTGTCGAAAAAATTGTGAACAAAGAAATAACCTTCTAACATATTTAACCATTTATCTAAGGCATCTGCATCTATCTGACCTTCAAATATAGGAATATGCAAACTGACTTGTACCTTAAAAAGAGAGGTGCCTCCAAAGTGGTCACTTGATGAAGATTCATCTGATGCTATCGGGAGGCATTGAAGGATGTGGGAAAAATTCTCCATCACTTCGTCCCTTTGTCGCGTGAGAGCTTGCTCAAGCAATAGACTTATAGGATCGTCTGCTCCGTCGTTTTTATTTTCTTCCACCATTGAAGGTTTCTTGGGTGTGCGAGCATGATTTTCCTCAAGAAATACAAGCTCGAGACCCAAATTTCTATACTTGGACCTTGTCGGGGACATGCACTGAAAAAAACGATTAAGACAGCTTGCACTGATACAACTGATCCGGATTTATTTTCGACACAAAATGAGAGTGGAGATATAATAAAGAAAAGCACAGAGATATCACAGATATTCAATAATATAACAGGAATGTATAAGATATGTAGCCATAAATACAGATATACAGTAATACATGATTTCTATTAATGAAATAAATGTATAAAGACTGTAAAAATACAGAGTGAAAGACTCGCTAGAATGGTGGCAGCTTATCTCTGAGAAGAGATGTGATGGCTACTCGCATTCACAAGAAGATTATTACAATGAGGCTCTGAAGGCCTTTTTACAATAAACCAGAATTCCAAAAACCCTAGATATCCAAAAACCTATCCCTAGGAGATGAAGTTCCAAAAGTCATGTGGGCCCCATTTGGGTAAGTTGGTGCATCAACTTCCCGGGGTCGTAACTTTTGCATACGATCTCTGTTTTAGGCGTATGATAACTCGTTGGAAATATATCATTGAGGAGATTAATTTTGGGGGATCAATCATGCCTTCAACTATTATAGAGAACCTATATACCGAAAAACCTTCTTTTGGGCCCTCAAAATTACCCCAGAAGTTAAAAGCTGCTAAAAATAGTAAATTGCCAAAATTTCCAGAAAATTGTTTTTAGCCAGTCGGAAAAGGTTAGTGGCCACCGATATCCACCTAGATCAATCCTCCCTCCTTAGGAAGTAATTGTCTCCATTTCGTTGAGTTCCCGGCGGAGAGGGAAAAGCGTTTTCTAAATCTGCATCTTGGTGAGCTGCTTGCCTTGCTGGAGACGTCGCGTTGTTCAGTTTGTGAAAGTCTGGCACGAACCTGTTGAGGCAAAGACTGTTCAACAAGTTGGGATACATGAGAGGACGATGTGAAGAAGAAATAATTGCGCTTTTCTTCAACCTTTTCGACCTTCTTCTTTTTGATAGAATTTTCTTGGGGCGAGGTTGTAGTGGTTTCACTGTCCTTCTGTTCCCCTTTTGAATAGATTGTGAAGAAGTTGAATTTTACAGTATGAGATACTACCTTGTGCCACTTTTTAGGTGGAACATTAGTCGAAACTACCTCTGGTATTCTGTAGAGATGACCCCCCAAAGTAAAAATGACACTATGGGGTCAAGAATCATAAACAACATGTCATTTCCACATATATGGTTGGCCCAAGAGAACATCAAAGACATCTAGTGGAGCAACATCACATCACCTCATTCTTGAAGGGTTGGATGACATATGAAAATCAACATTGTTGGCTGACACAGAGATATCATTCTTGGCAAAGCCACCTGATGTTGTATGGCTACGGGTGTGGTGTTGTCGACAATCCCAACTGTTTGACAACCTCTGCTGAGATGAGGTTCTTCAAGTTTCTGCTATCAACAATAAAATGTAGCGGGGTCCCCTTCACCCACATCTATGAATGAAAAATACATTCCCCCTCTTCAGGATCTGTTGGTTCTTCTGGTTGAATTTCTACGGTCGCGACAATAGCAGTGGGGTCTGTGTCAATGATTTTTTCTTTACCACTATTTTCCGAATCAGACTCTGAATCAGGGTTAGGCTCCTTGTCTTCGATCTCAGCCACCAATTATTGTTTTGAGAGACATTCATCGGTGTTGTGCCAGGGGATTTTGTGGAAATCACACAATTTTTCGGTGTCCTTCTTTGTCTTCCTGTGACCCTTCTTTTCATGTGGCTTGGAATGGTTTTCGGGAGACTCTTTGTTAGGGTTGTCTTTGTCATACTTTCGTTGTTGCAGATTTGCAGACCTGAAATCCTGTTTGTTCTGGTGCTTAAATTTCTGCTTGATTTTAACAACATATCGATAAGAAGCACTGAGAGATGAGATGTCCAGAAAATCCATTTCCATTTGGATGTATCTGTGTAGAGCCACACAGTATTTCAGAACCAAATGTCGTTCGGAGTCTTTGATACCCATCTTGGTGCGCAATGTATGGAAGGTGTTGGTGAACTCTGAAACTGCTTGGCCCCTCTCTTTCTGCAGTGTGGTCCATCTCATGTACTACTCCTCATAGTTGCCAATAGGGTAATATTGTTTCTTTACCGCATCCACAAAAAAATCCCAAGCGGGCTCAGCCACATATATTCCTGACTCCTCTGTGGAGCTTTGCTCCTAGTAAGTTTCCCACTAATGTTTGACATGGGGGAGATCCTTAAGGAGCACGAAGATGATCTTTTCTCTGTCGGAAAAATTATGAACAAACAAATAACCTTCTAACAGATTTAACCATTTATCCAGGGCATCTACATCTATCTGACCTTCAAATATAGGAATATCAAAATTGACTTGTACCTTAAAAGGCAAGGTGCCTCCAAATCGGCCACTTGATGAAGATGTGCTTGATGCTATCGGGAGGCATTGAAGGATGTGGGAAAAATTCTCCATCATTTCGTCATTTTGTCACGTGAGAGATTTCTCAAGCAACAGACTTATAGGATCATCTGCTCCGTCGTTTTTATTTTCTTCCACCATTGATGTTTTCTTAGGTGTGCGAGAAAAAATTTCCTCAAGAGAGACAATATCGAGACCCAAATTGCTATACTCGAACCTCGTCAGAGACATGCATTGAAAAAAACGATCAAGAACAGCCTGCTCGTATACCACTGATCCGTATTTATTTTCGGCATGAAATGAAATGCACAAAGATATCACAGATATTCAATAATATAACAAGAATGTATAAGATATGCAACCATAAATACAGATATACAATAATGCTCAATTTCTATTAATGAAATAAATGTAGAGAGACTGTCAAAATACAGAGTGAAAGACTCGCTAGAATGGTGGCAACTTATCTCTGAGAAGAGATGTGACGGCTACTCGCATTCATAAGAAGATGATTAAAATGAGGCTCTGAAGGAATTTTTACAATAAAAAAGAATGTCGAAAACCCTAGACATCCAAAAACCTAACACTAGGAGATGAAGTGCCAAAAGTCATGTGGGCCCCATTTGGGTAAGTTGGTGCATCAACTTCCTGGGGTCATAACTTTTGCATACGATCTTCAGTTTAGGCATATGATATATCGTTGGAAAGATATCATATAGGAGATTCATTTTGGGGGATTAATCATGCATTGGGATATCTTTGAGAACCTCGATCTCGAAAAACCTTCATTTGGGCCCTCAAAATGGCCCCGGAAGTTAAAAACTGCTAAAAATAGTAAATTGCCAAAATTTCCAGAAAACTTTTTTGAGCCAGTCGAAAAAGGTGGGTGTGCACCAATATCCACCTGGATCAATCATCCCTCCTTAGGAAGCAATGGTATCCATTTCGTTGATTTCCCGGGGGAGAGGGAAAAGAGTTTGCTAAATCTTCATCTTGGTGAGTTGCTTGCCTTGTTGGAGACGTCGTGTTGTTCAGTTTGTGGAAGTCTGTCACAAACCTGTTGAGGTTGATGTTGTTCAACAAGTCAGGATACATGAGAGGACGATGTGCAGAAGGAATCTTTGTGCTTTGCTGCAACCTTTTCGACCTACTTCTATTTGATAGAAGGTGCTTGGGGCAAGGTTGTAATGGTTGCAGTGTCCTTTTGTTCCCCTTTTGAATAGATTGTGAAGAAGTTGAATTTTTCAGTATGAGATACTACCTTGCAACACTTTTTAGGTGGAACAGTAGTCAGAACTACCTCTGGTATTCTGTAGAGATGACCCCCCAAAGTAACAATGACACTACAGGATCGAGACTCATAAACAACATGGCGTCTCC
The DNA here is from genome assembly GCA_010110895.2 of Picea sitchensis. Lineage (NCBI taxonomy): Eukaryota > Viridiplantae > Streptophyta > Pinopsida > Pinales > Pinaceae > Picea > Picea sitchensis. The sequence continues at coordinate 236,200 of SNQJ01S0037990.1, forward strand.
ACATATATGGTTGGCCTAAGAGAACATCACAGACATCTAGTGGGGCAACATCACATAACACCTTTTCCTTGAAGGGTTGGATGCTGTATGAAAATCGACATTGTTGGCTGAGATAGAGATCTCGTCCTTGGTGAAGCCACCCGATGTTGTATGGTTGTAGGTCTGGTGTTGTCGACAATCCCAACTGTTTGATGACCTCTACAGAGATGAGGTTCTTCTTTCTTCTACTATCAACAATAAAATGCAGCGGGGTCTCCTTCACCCACATCTATGAATGAAAAAGTTGTTCCCCATCTTCAGGATATGTTGGTTCTTCTGGTTGAATTGTTGCGGTCGCGACAATAGAAGTGGGGTCTGCATCAATGATCTATCCTTTACCAGTATTTTCGTAATCAGATTCTGAATCGGGGTTCCGCCCCTTCTCTTTGATCTTGGCCACCAATGAATGTTTTGAGCGACATTCATCGGTGTTGTGCCGAGGGAGTTTTTGGAAATCGCACCATTTTATGGTGTCCTTCTTTGTCTTCTTGTGACAGTTATTTTCATGTGGCTTGGAATGGTTTTCGGGATATTGTTTGTTAGGGCCGTCTTTGTCATACTTTGGTTGTTGGAGATTTGCAAACCCGAAATCCTATTTGTTCTAGTGTTTAAATTTCTGCTCAATTTTAACATCATATTGATAAGAAGCACCGAGTGTTGAGATGTCTAGAAAATCCATTTCCGTTTGGATGTATTTGTGTAGAGCCCCATGGTATTTCAGAACCAAATTTCGTTCGGATTCTTTAATATCCATCTTGGTGCGCAAGGTATGGAATGTGTTGGTCAACTCTGAAACTGCTTGGCCCCTCTCTTTCTGCAGTGTGGTCCATCTCATGTACTGGTCCTCATAGTTGCCAAAAGGGTAATATTGTTCCTTTACCACATCCACAAAAAAATCCCAAGTGGGCTTGGCCCCATATATTCTAGACTCCTCTATGGAAATCTTCTCCCAGTAAATTTCCCACCAATGTTTGACATGGGGGAGAGCCTTAAGGAGCGTGAAGATGATCTTTTCTCTGTGGGAAAAATTGTGAACAAAGAAATAATCTTCTGACAGATTTAACCATTTATCTAGGGCATTCGCATCTATATAGGAATATCAAAATTGACCTGTACCTTAAAACGCGAGGTGCCTCCAAAGTGGTTGTTCGATGAAGATGCACCTGATGCTATCGGGAGGCATTGATGGATGTGGGAAAAATTCTCCATCATTTCGTCCCTTTGTCGCGTGAGAACTTTCTCAAGCAACAGACTTATAGGATCGTCTGCTCCGTCGTTTTTCTTTTCTTCTACCATTAAGGGCTTCTTGGGTGTACGAGAGTGATTTTCCTCAAGAGAGATAAGCTTGAGACCCAAATTTCTATACTCATACCTCATTGGGGACATGCACTGAAAAAAATGATCAAGAACAACCTACTCTGATACCACTGATATGGATTTATTTTCGGCCCGAAATGAGAGCGGAGATATAATAAAGAAATGCATAGAGATATCACAGATATTCAATAATATAATGAGAATGTATAAAATATGCAAGAATAAACACATATATACAATAATACACAATTTAAATTAATGAAATAAATGTACAGAGACTGTAAAAATACAAAGTGAAAGACTCGCTAGAATGGTGTCAGCTTGTCTTTGAGAAGAGATGTGATGGCTACTCGCATTCACAAAAAGATGATTACAATGAGGCTTTGAAGGTCTTTTTACAGTAAAATAGAATGCTAAAAACCCTATACATCCAAAAACCTAACCCTAGGATATGAAGCGCCAAAAGTCATGTGGGGCCCGTTTGGGTAAGTTGGTGCATCAACATCCGGGGTCGTAACTTTTGCATACGATCTTCATTTTAGGCGTATGATAGCTCATTGGAAATATATCATCAAGGAAATTCATTTTGGGTGATCAATCATGCCTTTCGATATAATTTAGAACCTATATCTAGAAAAACCTTCATTTGGGCCCTCAAAATGGCCTCGAAAGTTAAAAACTGCTAAAAATAGTAAATTGCCAAAATTTCCAGAAATTTGTTTTTAGCCACTTGGAAAAGGTGGGTGGACACTAACATACACCTACATAAATCCTCTCTCCTTATGAATCAATGGTCTCCATTGCGTTGATTTCTCAGGGGAGAGGGAAAAGCGTTTACTAAATCTGCATCTTGGTGAGTTGCTTGCTTTGCTAGAGACATCACATTGTTCAGTTTGTGGATGTCTGTCACAAACCTGTTGAGGTTGAGAATGTTCAACAAGTTGGAATACATGAGAGGAAGATGTGCATAAGGAATATTTGCGCTTTCCTGCAACCTTTCCGACCTACTTATGTTTGATAAAAGGTGCTTGGGGTGAGGGTATAGTGGTTTCAGTGCCCTTTTGTTCCCCTTTTGAACAGATTGTGAAGAAGTTGAATTTTGTAGTATGAGATACTACCTTGCGGAACTTTTTAGGTGGAAAAGTAGCCGAAACTACCTATGGTATTCTGCAGAGATGACCCCCCAAAGTAACAATGACACTATGGGGCCGAGACTCATAAACAACATGGCGTCTCCAAATATATGGTTGGCCCAAGAGAAAATCACATACATCCAATGGGGCAACATCACATAACACCTCATCCTTGAAGGGTTGGATGCCATATCAAAATCATCACTTTTGGATGACACGGAGATGTCGTCCTTGGTGAAGCCACCCGATGTTGTATGGCTGCGGATGTGGTGTTGTCGACAATCCCAGTTGTTTGACGACCTCTGCTGAGATGAGGTTCTTCTGGCTTCTGCTATCAACAATAAAATGCAGTGGGGTCCCCTTCACCCACATATTTGAATGAAAAATACGTTCCCCCTCTTCAGGATCTGTTGGTTCTTCTGGTTGAATTGATGCAATCACGAAAATAACAATGGGGTCTGCGTCAATGATCTGTCCTTTGCCAGTATTTTCATAATCAAATTCTGAATCAGGGTTTAACTCCTTGTCTTTGATCTCGGCAACTAATGACCATTTTGAGCGACATTCATCGGTGTTGTACCAGGGGATTTTGTGGAAATCGCACCATTTTCCGATGTCCTTTGTCTTCCTATGACCCTTCTTTTCATGTGGCTTGGACTAGTTTTCGAGAGACTATTTGTTAGGGTTGTCTTTTTCATACTTTGGTTGTTGCATATTTGCAAACCCAAAATCCTGTTTGTTCTGCTGCTTACATTTCTGCTCGATTTTAACAACATATCGATAAGCAACACCCAGTGATGAGATGTCCAGAAAATCCATTTTCGTTTGGATGTATCTTTGTAGAGCCCCATGGTATTTCAGAATCAAATGTCGTTTGGAGTCTTTGATACCCAGCTTGGTGCACAAGGTATGGAAGGTTTTGGTGAACTCTGAAACTGCTTGGCCCCTCTCTTGTCGTAGTGTGGTCCATCTCATGTACTGGTCCTCATAGTTTCCAACAGGATAATATTGTTTCTTTACTGCATCCACAAAAAATTCCCAAGTGGTATCGGCCCCATATATTCCAGACTCCTCTGTGGAACTCTACTCCTAGTCAGTTTCCCACCAATGTTTGACATGGGGGAGATCCTTAAGGAGCCTGAAGATGATCTTTTCTCTATCGAAAAAATTGTGAACAGAGAAATAACCTTCTAACATATTTAACCATTTATCTAGGGCATCCGCATCTATCTGACCTTCAAATATAGGAATATAAAAATTGACATGTACCTTAAAAGGCAAGGCACCTCCAAAGTGGTCGCTTGATGAAGATGCACCTGATGCTATCGGCAGGCATTGAAGGATGTGGGAAAAATTCTCCATCATTTCGCCCATTTGTCGCGTGAGAGCTTGCTCAAGCAACAGACTTGTAGGATTGTCTGCTCCGTCATTTTTCTTTTCTTTTTCCATTGAGGGTTTCTTGGGTGTGAAAGAGAGATTTTACTCAAGAGAGACAAGTTGGAGACCCAAATTTCTATACTCAGGCCTCGATGGGCACATGCACTGAAAAAAACGATCAAGAACAACCTGCTTTGATACCACTGATCCAGATTTATTTTCGGCACAAAATGAGAGTAGAGATATAATAAAGAAATGCACAGAGATATCGTAGATATTCAATAATATAATAGGAATGTATCAAATATGCAAACATAAACACAGATATATAGTAATACATTATTTCTATTAATGAAATAAATGTACAGATGCTGTAAAAAAAAGAGTGAAAGACTCGCTAGAATGGTGGCATCTTATCTCTAAGAAGAGATGTGATGGCTACTCGCATTCGCAAGAAGATGATTACAATGAGGCTCTGAAGGAATTTTTACAGTAAACCAAAATTCCAAAAACCCTAGACATCCAAAAACCTAACCCTAGGAGATGACGTGCCAAAAGTCATGTGGGCCCCGTTTGGGTAAGTTGGTGCATCAACTTCCCGGGGTCGTAACTTTTGCATACAATCTTTGTTTTATGCGTATGATAGTGCATTGGAAAGGTATCATCGAGGAGATTCATTTTGGGGGCTCAATGACTCCTTCGGCTATCATTAATAATCGCGATCTTGAAAAAACTTCATTTGGGCCCTCAAAATGGTCCTGGAAGTTAAAAGCTACTAAAAATAGTAAATTGCCCAAATTTCCAGAAAATTATTTTGAGCTAGTCAAAAAAGGTGGGTGGCCACCGATATCCACCTGGATCACCATATCGCTAATGGAATCCTGATATACCTTGGAAAACCCCTTCAGTAGTTATGCAACACTATCCATATTATTTAATAACAAAAATATATATGTTACCTTTTATAAAAGGTTCATTAATTCAAACATCCACACATATTCAGTCTTCCCATAGTCTTTTGACAAGTTATAGTTATATTTACAAGCCATGGGAAACATGGGTATTACACTTACATTTATCTACATGACATCTTTCATAGAAGTCAAGGGAAGAGAAATCGTCAGGGAAAGAGATCCAAAAATAAATACTAGAAGAATGCAGACATGGGGAGACATACCGATAGGGGGAGTTAACCATTTTCCCATGATGTGAAAGGGAGAGAAAAATAATATGTGCATGAAGACAGAGGGATAATCCCCAAGAATAGATACCGTTTTCCATTTATGTCATAGGGGGGGGAGCGAAAACATTGATGAGGAGGAATGGTCACACAGGGGGCGTGAGTGTTGGAGAATCAGTGTTTCCACCAATTCCAAAGGGGGATATTTTTGGACAGTTGGTTTGGACAGTTGGTATTCATTGGTTTCAACTCTTGGAGATTTATTTCAACCCTTGGAGAAGTCCAGGATCACTAGAGATATGGTTGATATTGATGGTGAGTTAGTTTTCATTGATGTCAACAAGAGTGGTTGACGTCAACAGATGTGATGGGTGCATTTTATGAATTCTACACGAATCCTTAGAGGTGTGTTCATGAGACCCAATTTTTTTTTAGGAATAAGTACATGAAGTACAATGAAATTTCATGTTACACACTCATAGATGGATATTCCACGTCATTTCATTTCCAACTGTAGCTAGAATGTCACATAGTTCTTCACGGTTGAGGAGTTATGAGTTCATGAGTATGGAAACCCCAAATTTAGATGAATAAGCCCCTATGGAAGCCCAACATATGGGTTAATAAGACCCTAATTTTTTTCAAATCATTAATGAAATGGTAAGTGGTTGTACCAAGAAATTTCAAGAAGCCGTAAAGTTAAGGAAATGGGCTACCTAGAAAACATATATATACACCTCAAGAAGTCACTCATAAGTAAATTCACACACACATTCTATTGAATATATTCTATGTGAGTAAGTGATTCTTATCTAAGGTAACCAAGGATATCTAAGGGAAATTTCATAGGGAAGATGAAGTAAAGAAGGATGAAATTCCAAGGGAGGATGAAGTCTTGTGATGATGTGTTCTAAGGTATGTTATTTAAAGGTCATCTTACCATTTTTTATATAACAATTGTTTCTAGAATGATTCAAATAGAGAATACTGGAGGAGGTTTAGAATATATGTTAAGGTACCTATGGTAAGAATTTTATCTTCTGGGTAGTTGTATGTTCTGAGATACACTCTGTGGAAAATAGAGTTTTTGGTTAGTCCTAAAACTAGCCTCAAACACGTGTTCTGGGTAAAACAATCATAACTTCTTCATAGAGGATTAAAATTGCATGATACCAAATGAATTGGATGTATTAAAGTTCGTAGTATTTTTTGTATGATTTTCATATTTAGATATCAAATATTCCACGTGTGGCATGCTCTACAAGTTCTCTCTCTAGAAGAATCTAGAATTGTAGGGACCTAAATTAAATAAATTCTATTAAATCCATAAATTGAACAACAAACTTCTACTTCTACGCAGAAAAATCAGTAATTTCTTTTAATTCAACATATAATCATGTTAAATTAATTAATGAACAACAATTTCATAACAGAATAAGAATTACTTAACAGAATAATACAAATTTACCTCTTCCTGATGTTAATTTCTCCATTGACCCGGTTTTCCAGCTTGCTGTCCATTGACCCAGTTGTCCAGCCTCCTGCTTTGTTGCTGCCTGATGAGCTGACCAACTCTGCCCAAACCAACTATCCTCCTAGCCAGCTAGGAGAAGCCTGTCCGGATCCCTAGCTCAAGGAAACCGAAAGGAATCCTTCCCCCCGTGCCCAAAACCCCTAGCAACCCAGTGCCCCCTGCAATGATACTCAAAGACTACAGAACTCTACCACATAACCAGAAAATCCAAGCCAAGAAATCAGTACTCTTGTCCCCCTCCAAAACACTTCCTCCCCCAAAAGAATGCCTTCCACCGTAAGACTCTCCCCGTCATATTCCCCCTTCACTGACTCTCTCCCTTTCATTAATTTCCTTATCCATTTATTTATTATCTTATCCCCTTTTATTTATTATCTTATCTTATCCCCTTATTAATATCTTATCCTTACATGTAATGTCCTATCCCCTCCCGTATACGTAAGTCTTTAACAATTTAAACTTATTAACCCCTTTAATTCTTTACTCAATTAATTAATGAGTCAATTAATAATTAA
>SNQJ01S0037991.1:2299-17341 GCA_010110895.2 Picea sitchensis
AAGGATCCAGTTTTTACAATATTTTCTCAAAAATAATTAATTAATTAAATAATTAAACCTCTAAACTTAGGAAAATTTAATTAAAAATTAATTAATTAAAAAAAACTAACCTAGACTCGACGGAATTCCGCGAAACTTTTTATGATGTCTTGCATGGTCATTTACAATGAATTCCCTATATAGTTAACCAAAAAAAAAAGCCCACTGCAACGCCGTTCACCACTTTGGAGGACGTAAAGTGAGAGGGAAAAACTCAAGGGAAATCATTAAGGTTGGAAGGCCCAATGATAACCTGAGGATAAAAAACCCTCGGTGAAAGGAACTCTCCTAGTGAACCGATGCCAAGGTAACTGACCTAGACATGACTCATGCAGACCTATTACATTATTAACCCACGCAGGGGTGCGGAAATTCCAATTACAAAGATAAGTGCTGGGCCAAACACAACCCTGTAGAACCAAAAGTCTTCAACAATATAGACATCTGATGATGCATCTCTTCATGGCACACAAGTTGACCACCGGTATCAAATGGGCGGTCAACAAGGAGAAATTCGATATCAACTCCATGTAAGGATTAATAAGATGTTTATATTGAGTATAATTTCATGTGCATAATAATTATGAAATAAAGATAGATTTATAAAGCATTATAAACAAAAAAAAAAACATATATAAATATGAAAATTGGTTTTTAAGCCTCTAAATAAATGTAATAACATCTTTTTTTTTTTCCTTTACATATCAATTTAAGTTATTTATAAAATAATAAAATAAAAAAAATATTTTCAAGTTTTCGAAACGAATCAAATTCTTTGAAATGCAAACCCTTTTTGAAAAGATAAAAACAGTATCCCTAAATGCAAACCCTTTTTGAAAAGACAAAACAGTATCCCTGCTGGTAAGGAATAGATGCCACACTAAATATGCTCACCCTCATAAGCGAGAATAAGAAATTGAGATTGATATGCTCACCCTTCGTAGGCCACATATGAGAAATAACGATGGGAAAGGAATCGGTGCCCGTCGTGGATATGCCAGCCTTCGTGGACTGCTTTTGAAAGAGAGCCATTTGTTGCAATTGGAATTCAGTTCGAATAGATGCCACTTGTGGTTGTAAATAAATTCACCCTAAGGGGGAGCTTGGTTCTCGTTGGCGGTCAAAACAGAAAAACATAAATAAAGGCCTAGAAGTTAGGCTACTACATCACGATACTGGATCGGAATCTTATGATGAGAAGTCTTTGACAATAACTTTTAAACTGAGAAGAAAAAACTTAAATACACATTGAATTTATTTTCAGTCAGCAAAACTGGGTGAGAGTTTGGCCATAGAAGAAAAACATACATATACACATTGAATTTATCATTCAGTCAGCGAAACTTGCAGAGAGTTTGGCTTCTAATTTTCTTTCTTGGGGCAACATGGAAGATGCAACAGTACGCAACAGCATCGCCAATGGATCCTCTACTGAAGCAGCATCATCAGAGGTCGTTGAATCAAAGGGGTCTTCACCCTCTCACAGGGGATCCCTTATGGGATATAATTCTCTGCACGACCTTCTTCAATCAAATCTCCCACCGTCACTGTACAAGGTATGGCAACATTCAGCCTTCAGGCTTCGTTTATATTACAGATTGCATTTGTTATCAGATATCTAATTGCCTTCCATGAGTAGGTCTTCTGAGTTTTCTGAGCAAAGTTAAAGAAAATTTTACATATCAACTGGTAGTTACATACCCATATGGTAACATCACTTGCTGTTGAAATAATTACGGATAAATGAAAACCCATGGTTGAATTGGTGGGGAGTTCAAATAGACAGAGTCCATGAAGATCATTGTAAGTTTAGAAATTACATAGAGACTATAATTATAAGCAAATTGTTGGATTCCAACACTATATCTGATAATAGGAACATGAGATGATATACAGGCCATCATTATAGACACTGATCCACAACCCATCACAGACAAAACATCGAATTGTGAGGATATAAAATTAAGAACATGAAGGCTGATGATAAGTTTTTGTGGCCAATTGACTTTGATTTGCTCAGACTGGGGAATTAAATGGAAATTCAACACTTGTTAGGTGCCCATGTTCTATCATGGGAGATTTTTTTGGTTTTGATTTGGTGAAGCCCAGGGGTTAAACGTAACTCCATGCTTGTTAGGCACCTATGATCTCACCATGGTTTGGAAGGTCCACACCATCTGCTCAAGAATTTTCAATCATCACAGTCTAGTCACGATTTTTCTCACAGCAGTCTCAGTGACCTGGGGCACTCTCCAAGTCCCTTTCCCCGAAAAGATCCAACAAAGCTGCTTGAATTTTGAAAGGGGGGAGGCGGGTGAAACTGAGAAGCCCATTAGTCCACTTCTGCATGCCTTGAAGAGAGGGCAGACCCTACCCATATGACAGTGAGCTAGTCGAGACATGCACAAGCATACGAGGCACTAAAGATGAGATCTAGCCCGAGAGAAATCCTTAAAACTGACCTCGTTCACATTTGGTGTTTGATGGGTGCAGTAAAAGTCCACAGTCAAACATCTGCTTGTCTTGATAGCAGATAGTAGGCAGGCTCTACCCATATGGGTATTGGCTTAAGGAATCCACTGGTTCTAGGAAAGGAAAGAACATGTTGGTTATGCAGCATACACATGACAAGAGAAATTTTTAGAATGCTTAGATAGGTCTAATCTAGAATATAAAATTAAATTCCATTCCGCCAAAACCCAACTATATGATAGATAAATCCTATGAAATTCAGAGGAAATTATTAGACTATGAAACCTGATATGAAAAAATTTAGAACAGAGAAAGTCATGACTATCTCTACTGTAAAGGTCCAGAAGATCAATTTGGTTTATGTGGATGTTCAATAATTTTAACCCATTTTATCTCAAACAGTCGACAAAATGTGTCATTAAATGACCAAGAGTGGCAATATACAGCCTGGTTAATCAAGATCCTTTTTAAGATCTGTGGTAGCTCACTTCCTTGCAATTCCTGGTTGGTAAATTTTATTAAGGCACTCCTAGATTTTCTGTGCAGACGTTCCTCCTGATAATCAGCAGCCTAGTGGTACACAGAGGGCGGACGTACATCGAGACACTGGAGGAAGAGAACACTACTGTAGAGAAGGAAAGGGTGGTCTGTACATGGCAAACTGTGATTGCAGATCATTTCATTTGCCTTTCTTTGATTTACTTTACAGTACAAGTCCAGAATCCTTGTCTAATTTTTAGTGTGAATTATTATTGCATAGCTTATTCACCCTATTCCAATTTATCAAGCTGTTCGTGATGGCATTATTTTATTTCCTCTAGTTGTTGTTAGGTCTTGATGAACTAGCACATTACAAGTTCAATTCCCCTCAGGTCATTTCACTGGCATAAACAACTTGGACATTGATGCAATGTTTAAGTGCAAGCTTGAAGAATGAGAGAGCCTATAGGTAATATTTAGAAAAATAAAACATCATAAAAAATATTAATAACAATATTCTCATTGTTTTGAATCCTTAATTCAGAATCAGATCAAGGGTATGGGAAGGCAAGATTTAATGAAGAAAAGTAGGTTGCATTAGTTTTTCCATCAGCCTTGGTTGGAAGTGCTTCGAGAAACACACCACAAGGTGCTGCACCAGACATTGTGGACTTCCTTTGCTTAGGTGCCAGGTCTGAGGGGTATCTATTCCACCAAAATTGCCTAGGACTTGCATGTGGACTCATCACTTTCAGACTCCATTTCACCAAAACCAATTACACATGATAGATAAATCATATGAAATTCAGAGGACATTACTAGCCTACGAAACCTGATATGAAAAAAGTATAGAACAGAGAAAGTTGTGTCTGTGTCTACTGTAGAGGTCCAGTAGGCGAATTTGGTTTAAGTGCATGCTCAATAATTTCAACCCATTTCATCTCAGACAATAATTTAATGTATTTCTACAAAATGTGCCATTAGATGACCGAGAGTTGCAATATACAGCTTGGTTGATTAAAATCCTTTTCATTATCTGTGCTCAGGTCCTTGGATTTCCTGGTTGGTAAATTTTGTTAAGGCACTCCAAGATTTTCTGTGCACACATTCGTCCTGATAATCAGCAGCCTAGTAATGGTACAAAGAAGGCACAAGTACATCAAATCACCGGGGGAAGAGAATATTACTGTAGCAAATGAAAGGTTGCTCTGCACATGGCAAACTGTAAATGCAGATTATTTCATTTTCTTTTATTTGATTTAAATTACAGTACAAGTCCAGAATCCTGGTCTAATTAATAGAATATGAATAATTATGGCTCAACTTATTCAACCTATTCCAATTTATCAAGCTGTTCAAAGTGGTATTATTTGCATTTTCCCTAGTTGTTGTTAGGTGTTGATGAAGTAGCACATTACAAGTTCAAATTCCCTTCATTTCTCTAGCATAGACAACTTGGACATTTATGCAATGTTTGAATGCAAGCTTGAAGAATGATAGCCTATAGGTGCCAGATATGAGGGGTAACTATTCCTCAAAATTTCCCGGGACTTGCACCCATCCTCATCACTTTGAAACTCATGCCATTCAGGTGGAGCAGATCACACTGTTGAATGGAGCCCTGGTGAATGGCTTAATAGTCCATAGATCTCCATAGTGGATCAACGCTCCATTGACAACCCACCAATACATTTGGAATAATGTATTTTTTGTTGAGATTTGCAAGGGTCAACAAAAGAATCGATGGAACCAACTATTACCCAAATTCTGAAATAACCTCCTTACAATTGTGCTGGAGAGAGAAGGTCTGATGCACTTAAGAGAGAGCGCAAAATCCAAGCACAACTGCTGAAAACAGAAATACACAAGTATGCCCAAGAGAAAGATGCCAATCACAAGAGAGTGCCAAAATTAAGTACCCTTAGGCTTATGATACTTTGTCTTTCAGATCAAGAAGATCACATGATGAGATAGTACAAATGAGAGCTTCAGTTCTGTATTTATGCACAACTCAAGTGAGGCCTCCCTTCAAGAGGAGGTTATGGGCCCACAAAACAAGGGAGAGAAGTCATTACAATATAAGATTACAAAATTTACTTCCCCCTTTAATGCCGAGCAAAGAGCTAGATCACCCCCCTTGAACTCCACATCGCTTCTTCATAAAGCAATAAAGATCATCAACTGTTGGGACTAATCTCCTAAGAGATTTAGGTGGGAGACGTTGTAGTTTGCAAGGACATCACAAAATTGAATAATGGCCCATGGTGGAGAAGGTTCCTCCTAATAGTGCTCAAATAGGTGACCAGGAAACTCATCTGCATTAGATTCATCTTGGAAACAATCGACAATTTGAGTAAGAAGGGCTTGAGGTGGAGGAGATTCCTCTTGATAGCATGTGGATGGACCAACAAGAGACTTTGTTGCAACTTGCATCAACAAGAATGGAGATAGCCCATTTAAGTATAGGCCTTGACCTCAAAGGAAGAGTAACTGATGTAGGGGAATCATGTAAGGTGTCACCATCATCATGAAATAATGGAATCAAATTGTCAAGATCATTTGCAACATGAGCACTAGATCATCGATGAGCTATTGACAAAAGTATTGTCATCTACAACATGAGGAATTGATGAGCCACTAATAAGTGTATCTTGAAAAAGTGAAGAGACATTTGCAATTGAAACACTGGATGAGTCATCAATCGGGTCCACATCAACGATAGGAGTCTACCTAGAACTGTAGAAGGAGTACTTGAGAGAGTACTCATATCAGTAGAGAGAGGACCAACATCATAATGTGAAGGAGAAGGGTCTATTAGAACATGATAGGAATCATCTAGAAGAGGACATGCATGGTGATGAGAAACAACATGATCCATGGAAACATGTTGAGATCCATCTAAAGAATCCTTGGAAAGTAGTAGTGGGAAAGATCTTAGCAGAACGCGAATATGAACCTTGTAAAAAATAGCTTCTCTACAACCACCGTGTGAGTGGTGTGGTCATAAATACAATATCCCTAAAAAATTTCACTGTAGCCAACTAGAGTGTAGTAGGATTTTAGAGATGTGGATGTGTTTCACCATTCATTAGGAGCATGGGTCCATGCACTAGATACAAAAATTTTGAAATGAAAAATAAAAGGCTTGTTTCCATATCATTTGTCATAAAGAGCTATACCGGTGACAACATGAGTAGGTGTTGTATTGATGAGATGGATTGGCCGCTGCACAAACAACCACCAAGCTTCATTTTTGTGAAGTGAAGCATGCATTGATCCATCTCCATCATAGCCCTAGTTATTTGTTTAACTACTCCATTTTGGCATGGAGTGTAAGGAAAGGTTCTTTGCGAAGAGATGCCTGGAGATACAAGAAATGATTGGAAAACATTGCTAATATATTCACCTCTACCATCAATCTTGAGACACTTGATCTTCCTGTTGATTTGATTTTCCACAAGAGATTTGAATTCTCAGAACTTTTCAAACACCTCATCCTTAGATTTAATGGTGTATACCCAAAGAAAGTGAGAAAAATAATCAATGAAGGCGAGGAAGTAATTAGCTCCCCTAATGGAAGATGTAGCCATAGGTCCACATGTATCACTATGAACCAGTGCAAGAGGCTAAGAAGCTTGCCTTGCTTTGTCATTATGAAAGGAATCTTGATGATGCTTCCCCATTACACACCCCTCACAGACACCACTAGGTGGTTCAATCCGTGGAAGGTCATCAACCATATGTAGTTGACTCATATGTGTCAGAGATCCATAATTGGTGTCGCTGAGATGCCAATGCGATAACATGCTGGTGTCATCGACATTGGCTAGCATAGCAACAAACCCATTTTTCTTTGAGGAAGGAGTCTTCCTTAACTTGTACATATGATCGGATTCGTCACAATATCCTAGAGCAACCACTTTGAAGCCATCACTCGTCCTTTACAACCCATTGATTTGGATTGAATTCCACCTTTTTATTGGTATGCGTAATGCGGTAAATAGAAAGAAGATTTGGTCCAACACTTGGAACGTGAAGAGCATCTCCAAATATAGTTGTATTAATGATGACATCACCACATCTTGCAACTATGCTGTTGTCTATAATTAGAGAGAAGGTGGTCATGTTTGGTCATGTGTTGGGTGGCTCCAGAATCAACAATCCATTCTTGTTGAGAAGAAGAGGACCAAAGTGCAAAGTGTATTGCCAAATGTGCATTATGAGGAGATCCAACTTTCTCATCAAAAGGGTATTTAGTGCCTATTGTAGATCTTGCAAGATCTTCAAGTTTCTAAAGAAAAACAGGCTAAAAATTGAATAGATGGTCCTTCTTATGATAACAACCTTTTTCCTTCTTGGAGGATTTTGAGTATTCCTCTTTACCCTTGTCGGACTCGGATTTAAAAGGGGTTGAGATAGCCTTTGGATGGGCTTGATATTAGAGGGGAAACTCACCCATATTCCTCAAAGTAACTTGACACTGAATGAAATTAGAGAAAACCTCTTCAAGAGTAGGAGTTACAAGATCCTTGACAAATAAAGGAATGCTGTAGAATATAAGAGAAGAAGATTTGAGTGCTAGAGAGAGATTATTTAGAACAATACTTACAAGTTCCAAATCTGATTTGTCTTTTCCGCTTACTTGAATAATGTCAGTCTTTAGGTTTTTAAACCTTGCAATATATTCCTTATCCATGTCAAAGTCACCCATCTTTAGGTTGGAGAGTTTAGTTTCAAGTTAGTTGACCAGAGTAGTATTTATTGTTCCAAAGAGAGTTTTGAAGTTATCCTAGATTTCCTTCGCAACTTTTTTATCCTTGGTATGATGAATGAGATCAGGCTTGACATAAAGAGTGATCAACCTAAGAGCTTCATCCTTGTTCAAACATACGAGGTCATCGCAGTCATCATTTTCTGTAGGAAGCGGTCTTGACAAGTACATCCATAGACCTTTGCTTCTAAGTAAGCCAATCATTTAATCCACCCAAGAATGATAGTTGTCCCCTTTTAGATGGGGAGACAACCACTTTGAATCCATAACCTCAACAAATAAGCAACTAGTTTTTGGATTAGCCAAAAGAATTGAGAAAGTAAGGTCCACACTTGGTTTGATACCATGTTGAGATTTTTGAGATTTATAAGGGTCAATAAAAGAATCGATGGAAGCTAAGTTGCACAAAACATGTAAATGTGTACAAGTTTCTGAAACAAGAATGCTTGAAAATGTGACCCCCCAAAAATGGGTAGATGGATACAAAAAATACAAAAAATATAGATATATAGTTTTTTTTAAATAATACATTATCTTGCAAGAAAATAAGATTGATACACATAAATGACATTTTAGAAGGAGACCCACATCTATATTAACTCTCATAGATGATTACATGATGCGAAATCCCATAACGTGGTGGTCTTGAGTAATGCCAATCCCATACCCTCATACATGATAGAATCCAATGGAAATGCTACAATCATGCCAACCCTGAAATCTTGAAAACTGTTAAGTCTACTAAATTCTTAATGGGACATGAAATGCTACTTTCTCCATATGAAGTCCAATGAGGTTGGAACGACTCTCAAATATCTTGAAACAATTAATGGTAATGTTAAAAATTTAAGTAAAAGTTGATACTCTTTTATCTTACCTTTTATATCCCCTTTTCTAAAAGTTGACATTCTCCTTTAAAGTAAAAGGATAGAAAAAGTAAGATAAAGGAGAATGTCAACTTTTACTTTAAGAATTTAATATTACCATGAATTACCAAGGTGACAAACTCCTAAAAGATCAATCCCCTATCTCTGTTTTGTTTTAAAGGGTCATTGGCATGTACAGGGAAATATTTTCCTATGCATCTCATGCCCCTCTCAAGCTCTTAGGTGGGCCTGGAAACTTCCAATAAAGTGCCCCAAATGTCACTGGAAATGGCCGAAACGCCGTGGAAATACTGCCAGTCATATTGTATGAGTTTCTAGATTTTGAAATGCCGTATGGTATGGCCAACGACATTTCCAAGGCGTTTTGTACCCGTTTCGGCTTTTCTAGGTGTTTTGGGTACTGGGATGTGGCCAAATTAGGCGTTTCCTGCAACTTAGTATGGAACCAAATCTCACCCAAATTCTGAAATAGCCTCCTCACAACTCCTCTAGAGAGGATAGGTCTAGTGTGCTTGAGAGAGAGTGCAAAAGCCAAGCAAAAGTGCTGAATACAGAAATATACAAGTGCACATAAGAGAAAGTTGCCAATCACAAGAGAGAACACCAAAATTTAGTGCCCTTAGGCTTATAACACTGTGTTTCAGATCAAGAAGATCACAAGCTGAGATGTACAAATGAGCTCTTTAGTTGCGTATTTATACACAATTCAAGTGAGGTGTCCCTTCAAGAGGGGGTTATGGGTCCACAAAACAAGGGCACATATCCCAAGAGGGTTATTGAACCAAAATATCAAGTTTAAGTAGGTCAGGCTTAACCTCACCTAGTAATACAATAAAAGAAATAAATAATGGCCTTATCCATAGTTACAAGTACATAATGATACATATGGATGGGCTGTGGCCGCATGTACAGATTACACCAATAGTTCCAACTTTTTTTCTGAAAAAAGGACCTTGTTTCACCTTGGAGAGCTCAAGTTCACTGTCAATCCGTTTTAGTCAATAAACAGTTGTGGGGAAAAAGAATGTCACTGGAGTGCAAATGATGGACCAATTTGTCTCACTAACTTCTAAATACATACCATTGCCAGTAGTTTTAAGCATCTGTAAAATTATTTTAAAGCATGCCTTTTCAATCATCAATATCGGGACTGTCTTGGACTTTTTAAAAGGACATACAAACCTGTTTTTTGTGAATTACTGCTATAACTTTGGTCTATTGTTATTTTCCTAAATGTGCAATGACCTATCTGTCCGCAGGAAGTCAGCCAGTTGCTTTTAGGTGTCAATTGTGGAAAAGTAGTGTCGCCTTTGTCTTTGCCAGAGACAGTACTTGCTAGATCCAAAGAATCATCTTTTGACTTGCAGGTAATTACAAAAGAAGCATTTTCATGATATGTGATTCTGCATGAAGTTTTAGCTTCAAAATTTTCTTCTCTGCCTTCTTGGCACAGTTTAATGAAATGCAACCATTTTTTTCTCTTCTCTGGTTACATGAAAGGCATACCGTTTCAATGCTGAGTCGGAGATGATGCGAGCTCCACGCATTGTTCGTGTTGGTCTTATTCAAAATTCTATTGTTCTTCCCACAACTGCTCCATTTTCAGAGCAGAGGAAAGCCATCATGCAGAAGGTTAAATGTATGATTGAAGCTGCTGGTGTTGCTGGTGTAAACATTGTCTGTCTACAGGTAAGAGATGAAAAATGGTTTCCAATCTAGCTGTGTGCAAAATTAAGTACTAACTCTGAAACTCTGGGATGCATATCTCAGGAGGCCTGGACCATGCCGTTTGCTTTTTGTACCCGAGAAAAGAGGTGGTGTGAATTTGCAGAAAGTGTGGATGGAGAATCAACTCAATTTCTGAAGGAACTGGCACAGAAGTATAACATGGTGATTATCAGTCCTATTTTAGAAAGAGATATGACTCATGGGGAAGTTATCTGGAACACTGCAATAGTCATAGGGAATCATGGTAACATTATCGGTAAACACCGTAAGGTAATAGCACAATTCAGACTCATAAGTCCCAGCATCTTTTTATTGTCTTGGATATATCATAAGTTATAACTACAAAATTCCTTTATCCAGGCCCTTGCTTCTGTTGATGGTGCATGAAGCTACAAAATGATAGCTTTTCGTGTATAGTTCATCTTTATTTGCTACACCAACACCTTTGTTGGCTTGTCCTTTGCAGAACCACATTCCGAGGGTTGGTGATTTCAATGAGAGCACTTACTATATGGAAGGCAACACGGGACATCCTGTGTTTGAGACTTGCTACGGGAAGATTGGGATCAATATTTGCTATGGAAGACATCACCCTCTAAACTGGTTAGCATTTGGGCTTAATGGAGCAGAGATTGTGTTCAACCCATCAGCTACTGTTGGGGGTCTGAGTGAGCCAATGTGGTCTATAGAGGTGAGTTCTATTTATGGTTCTGTTTCGTAGAAAATGATTTCAACTGAATTTAAGATATTTTCATCCACTGGTGGCAGTTTGTCACTGGTCTTCAAATGTATTTCTGCACCCATTAAATTATCCATGCATTGCTAAAGTTCCTGCCTACTGTTGACATGAACTACTATGACAAACATGAATCATAAATGATGGAAAACTTGGTCTCTGTTAAGCGATGTGAGGGATTGAAACCATATTAAGTAGGAAAAAATTGGACTTCTTGTTGTGTAAATCTTGTACTCCAATAATAACAAATCAAACAGCCATTCTGATTTGTGTATGGAAATGTATCTGCAGGCTCGCAATGCAGCCATTGCAAATACTTTTTTCATTGGGTCTATAAATCGCGTGGGAACTGAAGTGTTTCCTAATCCATTTACATCAGGTGATGGAAAACCTCAGCATGCAGATTTCGGTCACTTCTATGGTTCGAGTTACTTTTCAGCTCCAGATGCTTCTTGTACTCCTAGTCTTTCTCGCTATCAAGATGGCTTGATTATTGCAGACATGGATCTCAACCTCTGCAGACAAGTAAATGATAAGTGGGCATTTCGTATGACGGCTCGTTATGATATGTATGCTGAGCTATTTGCAAGTTACCTTGACCCACATTTTAAACCGCAAATTATTACAGATCCATTCTTGCAGGAGTGACCTCAATAATATCTCTTTATCCAAGGACAGTCTTCTTCATCAGCAAAGAATTTTAACCATTTGTGCCTTATAATCCCATTGCAAATGGTAAACTTTCAAACAAGCTCCAAATTGATAGTGCTGTAAAGTTAAAACTTAGCAGCATACAGTAGATAGATATAGATGAAAACCAGATAGTTTCAACTTTCAATCACTGCATTTTCTTATATGAAAATGATCTCGATACATTTTTTCTTAGACATGTATACTAGTGTCTTTAATTAGCGGTGAGGACCTTGGAAGGAAAAAGAGAATAATGGTCACTTTAGGTGGCTTTATGTGATGTAAAAGGATCCAAGTAATGAATTTATGAAAGAAGACATTGACAGCCAAGCAAGGGATGTCTTCTCAAGCTAGTATTGGAAAAAATGATGTAAGAATATGTGTTTCATCTCTCGTTTTATCCACATGTTGGAATGCATCTATTGAGTGACCTAAGAAAATAGGGTGTGGAGAATGAGGAATATTTTCTATAAGGAGCAATTTTCTGAAAACATGAGAATATCTTCTTAATAGTGATGAACTTCCTATGGAAACACAAAATTACTGAATAAGAAGCATTTTTCTGAGAACATGAGAATTTCTTCTTTATATAGATAGATTCTTAATGGAAACAAAACAGTAACAAATTGCAGCTTTTCACCTTGTGACCTTTACTGCCTCTAAATGTTGAATGCGGTGCAATTCAAAATTTCAAATTTTATTAATCCTATTCGAGTTTCTCTGTTATGATAATTGAAAATTCTTTTGGCTTTGCTCACAAGTGTGAAATAAGTCCAATTTTGTTCCACTTCAGACATCAGGCCTCTGAAAAATATTAGCCAAAATTTCCAATATTTTATCTTTGCTGATATCCCCAACTAGATGATATGAGCATAAAGATCAGCATATATGTATAAAAGAGTTAGAAAATTTGTTTCTGGAAAACTTTTTGAGCAGTGAGCACCAATACTTTACTGTTAGAAAATAAATTGTACAGTATGCATTTGATTGCCGTAGAGGATTTTCATTGCTGCACAGGAAGGAAGATTGTGGCAAACACAGTGAAAAGTTAACGTTTTTAGGCTTTTGCATCCCCGGAATCTCCTGAACTTGCATAATGTTCAATTTGTAAAAGAATAGGGTCATTTTTCTGCTTATTGGTAGTTTTATCATTTTTACCATGATTTAATTTTTTATTTTATTCTTTAGACAACAATTTAGTGATATATAGTATTATGGCTGATGCATTCAATCTTTGAGAGACAGGTAGTATGGTTGGAGACATTCTCATTTATCATTGGTTCTATTTGATTACATTAGTTTGTAGTAAATTGCAAAGCTTCAACAACATAACCTGGCTTTCTCTGCATGGTCTTCTGGAAAGGCGAATGAACTTGGTATTTTTGTTGGAAGTGTTCTGATATCTGTAAGCAGAGAATTCCAAACTGAATTCCAGCAAGCAGGACAAATCAAACTTGAAGTTGGAAGAAGGAAATGAATCTCATTTATTTAAGATTCAAGAAAGGATCACCCAAAAACCAACGGATTGTTTCTTCTTTCTTTATAAGGAATCCAAGAGACAATGAAAAGGAAAACCAGAGTAACTCTGAGAAGGAAACCCAACAGGTGAGAGATGGAAACTGACAAGTTTAACAATGAAGCCTGTTATCGCACAAGTTGTAGGTTGGGCAAAGCCCGACCCAACCACTAAATGGCAACAACTAAGAGGTCACCTACCCACTGTCACCTTAGGCAGGTGTTCCCGTCACTTTAGAGGTGAGGTAGTCACCTCAAGGGGGGAATCCCGGTGACCCTAGGGGGAGTGAGATGAAGAAAGATGAAGATGGAGATGAAGTCCCTAGAGGTCAAATGTAAATGGTATGAAGGTCTTGGGATGAAGTCTTGGGAAGGTCCAAGGGTTGCCAAGTGTGTTGAGTAACCTGCAAGTGGTGAAATACCTGCTCGAGACACAAGAAAAACAAGCATATATTGCAATGTAATCAATTGGACAAGCAAGTTAAGCTTGCTGTCCCTAATAGCAGTTGTTAGTAACAATGTATATCAGCAAATAAACGACACCATAAGCTGCAAAATAAATGCTAGAAATCAAGTATAAGATACAAGAGAAAGACTAGCTAAACTCAAGATGAAAAACCAAGATACTAGCATGAAAGACAAGGCTGTTGTAAACACTTTTCTGCAGCAAATTATATCAGCCTTATGACTAACAATCAATGTATTACAGCAAGAAAATCAGCCACTAAGACTCCTCCAAACTTTGCCAAAAAGTGCGCTGGAGCAAGTAGGACAAGTGTGCAAAGTTTGGGTCAACTTCTTGTCTTTCAATTGTTGTTTCAACAAACTCTGGAAGAAGTGTTTCTCTCAAACCTTCAATAGGATCAAGGTCAAAACTTTCTCTTGAAAAAGCATCCTCCAGGGCCTGAATTGTATCTTTAAGACTTTGAGCTTCTGGCATTTATTTTGCAGCTTATGGTGTTGTTTATTTGCTGATATACATTGCTACTAACAACTGCTATTAGGGACTGTTATCGCGCAGTTTGTATTTTAGGTCACAGGCTATAGGATAGTGGACAAACTGGCGTAACAAGAACCTTCCCCACCCAATGTCACCTCGATGGGCAGGTTCTTTCTGTTTAGGGAGGTTAGCCCAGGGGAGACGTCCCCGGTAACCTGGGGTTTGAAGAGGCAATGGATACAAGGTCAAGTGTTAAGATTTCCCTCCTCGCAGGTTACCACCAATATCAGATAGTCCGGCTAATCAGCCAATAGAGAAGTGAAGTCCCTGTTGAAAATACCTGCCCGGAACAAAACAATAACAACATAATATGTATATTTGCAGGCTATAACTCAAAGGGTTAGTACTTCTTAACTATCTGATTTCATTCAATAAGCAATGTAATAGATAAGATGAAGTCAACGTTCTGCTAATTAGCTTATGAGAGATCACCAATTCATCAATATCTACCAAAATGACCAAGCCTACAGTATATTCAATCAACAATCTGTTCAGTAAATGCTTGACGTCATCATTTATTTGCTTGTTATTAGTCAAAAAGGCTTGCTGCGTCAGCGATGACGTCAACCTAGGTTAGTAGTGTTAGGGTTGGTTAGGGTTTCAAAAAATGAAAGTTTTAAAAGATGGTTTTGTACACTAGAAACTCAACGTTGGAGATATTACCAGTGCCTTAGGGTAAATGGAGTCAAAAGCAAGGGCACAAAGTCTCGGGAGGATTAAAACT
>SNQJ01S0037991.1:40901-93780 GCA_010110895.2 Picea sitchensis
TGGTCTCCACTATGACTGGAAATCCTTAGACCATATCACTTCATGTTACATGGCTTGAATAATCTTCTTTGGAAACTTTATTCTTCTTATGGATACTGGCCCAATAGGTTATTCTGTATTTTTCGTCAACTTTGTATAGTAGATCAGTGTAATATCTTTGAGCTATTGAAGGATATGCTAGGGGTTTTATGCATGTGTTTGATAAATTTAATGATGAAATATGATTAACATTTCTATGATCCCAAGGACTGATGAGCCCATAGAGGGTGAAGTTTTTTTATGTGCAGGACCATGCCTGATGGACAGGTACCAGTGGATCGGTACACATGGGGAGATGATTAGCTCAGATCTCCATGGGGCTAAAGAGCCCATCTGATGGTTGCTGGGATGGCAGAGACAGGACAGTGTTATGATAAGATTTTGCACATGAAGAAAATAAGGACGTTCCACCTAGGACGCTTTGGCTAAGCCCAGCCTAGGGGAATCACCCACTTCATATGGAACGTTTGCCTCTTCAATATTGATGGACAGGACGTCACCCGGGAGATATGGACGTCACCTTGAGCGTGTGGCAGTGTGATGAGGTTATTGGCATGTGTGGAAGCTTGGAGGAGCCCTAAAAAGGCTAACGTCTTACTTCTGGATGTTGGACATGCCCAAAAAGGGCCAAGGTCTCCCTCAGAAGGGCTTGATGTCCCACCTTTTGCTCATTTTATGTCATTTATCTAGCAGTTAATGTAAAACAGTGTAAATTTTGTAGTCAGCCTTGTCGGTTGTTTTTAATGACCTATTTTGTAATTTAAAGGTCATGGATTGATATATATTGAGGATGTTTTTCCCTCATTCGGACATATAACAACTCACTCTCTTGTGAGATACTATATTTTGCACCCTAGTTTGGTTCTTTTGGTGTTTTAAGTGAGGCACAACTCTTCTTGGATGATTTCTCTTGGCATATATGGTATTTCTCTCAAGGAAGGTTTACAACTAGGGTTTGATTATGCTTTATTCATGACATGTAAGTGAATTTTTCATGCAAAACTTCTTAAGTGAATGGTTGTAGGCTTAATTTCTTACATTTGCTATTATATTGCTGAATCTTGAAACCCTAGGTAGCAAGAACACTAGTAGGTCATTGCTATATGTCCCCTTGTTTGAGAAATAGTTTTAGCCATTGAAAAAGGAAGATATAGCCTAGTCGTTGCTACACTTTTCTCCCTCTTTCTGAGCTAGTGTTGAAGTTATAGGTTGAAAAGAGGAGACGTCCTAGGCCTAGTTGGACTACACCTAGGGTTTCACCTCCTAGGGTTTGAAGGCCTTGCCTTGCAACACCTTCTCCCTTAAATTTATGCTTTGAAGCTAGCCTTTTTTCCAAGTGTATTTAGAGAAGGAGGAAGGAGGACGAGGCCTTTCTTAAGCAACACCGGAGTGAGCCTCCTTCCCCTAGGGTTTTGATTCTTGGGCCCTGCCATTGCAACACCTTGGAACCCTACCTTCCAATCTCTAAGTTTGAGTCCTCCTGAGACTTTTTTCCCTTGCTTTTGACTCCATTTACCTTAAGGCACTGGTAAGATCTCCAATGTTGAGCTTTTAGTGTTCAAAACCATCTTCTAAAATTCAATTTTCAAAACCCTAACTAACCCTAACGCTGCTAACCTAGGCTGATGCCACACTTGACGTAGCAAGATTTTTTTACTAATAAATGAGCAATTAAATGATGACATCAAGCATTTATTGAACAATTGTTGATTGAAAATACTGTTGGCTTGGTCATTTTTTGTAGATATTGATGAATTGGTGATCTTGCATAGGCTATTTAGCAGAACATTGACTTCATCTTATTTATTACATTGCTTATTAAATGAAATCAGATAGTTAAGAAGTACTAACCCTTTGATTTATAGCCTGCAAATATACATTTTGTGTTTTCTTGTTCCGGGAAGGTGTTTTCAATAGGGACTTCACTTCTTTATTGGCTGATTAGCCGGACTATCTGATACTGGTGGTAACCTACGAGGAGGGAAATCTTAACACTTGACCTTGTATCCATTGCCTCTTCAAACCCTAGGTTACTGGGGACGTCTCCCCTGGGCTAACCTCCCTAAATAGAAACAACCTCCCCATCGAGGTGACATTGGGTGGGGAAGGTTCCTTTTACGCCAGTTTGTTCACTATCCTGTAGCCTGTGACCTAAAATACAAACTGCGCGATAACAGAGCCAAAACAAGAAAAAATGTTTGGGACCCTTACAACAGAAACCTAAAACCAATTAGTTCAGGTGGTATCACAAGAGCAGAGATAGGGAAACTTTTAGAGAACTTCAAGATAGATATCTTAAGAACAATAGGTTCCTAGTTGGACACACTAAAAATAAAAAAGAAACAAGAGGAGGAAAATGCATCAATGAGCATTCCTCAAGGGAATGCCCATTAGATAACATTTGAGTTTGTGGCTTTTGTACAAAAGACCATGTGAATGAAAAATTTCCATCATTTCCCGGTTTATTAGCCATCTATAGGAGTGGATATCCTGGGGAGTCTTCTTATGCACCTAGGAGGCCATGGCAACCTATGAATCAACCCACATACCCAGATCTACAGTCTCAAGTTCCACCCTATTATCAACAACAACAACAGTGGAACTCACCAGGTTGGAAAAACTAGTCTAATCAGTACCAACATCCTTTATTTCAAGGATGGAGAGGAGGACATAACCAAGGAAACCCTCAAGCTCCACCTATCCCTATGTCCAACTATCATTATCCTCAGTTCCTACCGAACACTACAGGTTTTTCCAGGTTTTGTTCCACCACCTTTACCTCCTATTCCACAACAACAACCACTAAAATATCAAAATGTAAGCTCCCCAAGACCAACACTATTACCGACACAACCCGTGTTGAATCCCAATAATAAGCCCCCTCAACCTCTTCACAATGTTGAGATGAATGCCTTCCCAACATATGTTATCACTCCTATTCCATTACAAGAAATTCAACTAAGATTTGGAAAAGTTCTAGAGAGGCAGATACCTTCAGTAGTCATCCAAGAAGAAGAAGAATAAGAAGCCACCAAACAACCCATGGATGACACTAGGTGGGAATATGTTATTATCCCAAAAAATAAAAAACCCAAACTTCCCCAAAATGAACCTTCACAAATTACGAAGGTCCCTCCTTATCCAGACCGATTCGTAATCGAGAAACCTACCACCCAACTGGAATTTGACATTTTGAATGAATTGAAAAATATTTGTGTCAATATTCCTCTGTTTCAATCCATTAAAGACATTACAATCTACAATAAGGTAGTCAAATAATTGTGTATCAAGAAGCCAGGTAGGAAGAAAAAGTACCCCCATATAGTACACTTGATAGGAGGACTTTCTGAATACATATCAGAGCAACCAAAACTAGAAAAATATGGGAATCTAGGAAACCACATAGTGACAATAACCATTAATGAGGTCTCCATTGGAAACACTCTCATAGACCTAGGGGCAGCCATCAATGTTATGACCACTACTACCTTGGAACAATTACAGTTACAACCTCTTCTTCGGCCTACCCCAACCATTTTGGAATTAGAAGATAAGACTGGGGTTATACCTGAAGGAATTTTAGATGATGCCATGGTTACTTTAGCCTTATGGGAGTACCCCGTAGACTTTCTTGTCATTTGTTCAAAGGATATTGCCAAAGGCCATCCCATGATTTTGGGAAGACCTTGGCTATCCAAAACCAATGCATTTATTGGCTGTAGAGAAGGAGAAATGCCCATCTCGAATGGTCTCTCTATCCAAAATCTCACCATTTACCCTCCATCTCAACCTATTATGGAGAATCTATGGTGGCTTGAATGTCCATACGAGAACTAGGACTAGGAAGAACCAGTATTGCCAAGTGACCATCCATGGGCACTTCAGGATCACAGAAAAACAAATGTGCTAAACCAGTTTATTTCTGCTATCACATGTGTGGATTTTCCACAGTCTTTTCCCCAATTTGAGTACATGTTTGGGGAATAATTTAAAGAACAATTAGACCCATCCATTTTGTCTTCAACATATTTTATTTTTGAGATAGATGAGTCTGCCATGTCTTACACTTTTCCCTACGATATTAGTCCAGGAATTGTTTTACATATAAATTTTGGGCTAGATGAAAACCAACATAAACAATTAGTAGATATCCTTAAAGAACAATTAGGATAATTTTCCTTGGAATATACTGGCATGAAGGGTATACACCCCGACACATCCATCCATCACATATATACCCAGGGGGAAGTAACACATGTTAGGCAACCCCACAGAAGGATGAACCAAGCACTTAAAGTTATATTCAAGGAGGAGATCCAAAAGTTGTTAAATGTTGAATCTATCTATCCCATATCTGATAGTAAGTGGGTATGCCCGCTTGTAGTGGTTCCAAAGAAAGTGACCAGGAAATGGAGAATTTGTGTTGATTTCTAGGAACTCAACAAAGCCACTCTGAAAGACTACTTTCCTCTCCCTTTCATTGACCAAGTTCTAGATACTTTGTCTGGAAAGAATTATTTTTCCTTTCTAGATGGGTATAGCAGGTACAAACAAATTCTTATAGCACCAGAGGACCAGGACACGACTTCCTTTACTTGTCCTTGGGGCACCTGTGCCTATAGGGTCTTACCATTCGGATTGTGTAATGCTCCTTCCACTTTTAAACGAGAAGTATTAGGGATATTTGTCAATCTTATTCATGATTGTGTGGATGTCTACATCAATGAATTCATAGTCTATGGAAACACTTACTAGGAATCCTTATAAAACTTAGAAAAGGTCCCCATCAGATGCTAGGAAATGAACCTATCTCTAAGTCATGAAAAATGAAAAATGTTGTTAACTGAAGGAGTGGTTCTAGGACATCATGTTTCATTTGAAGGGATAAAAGTCGATCCTGCAAATATTGAGGTCATCATCAGACTTCCACCCCCCAAGAATCATAAAGAGGTGAGAATATTTCTTGGACATGCCGGATATTACCGATGGTTTATTGAAAATTTTACAAAGATTGTTGCACCTATGTTTGTATTATTAATAAAAGATGTTGATTTTGTTTGGACTGAGCAGTGTCAAACTTCCTTTGAAACCCTAAAAGCTAAGTTGTCTGTGGCACCAATTCTTAGAAGGCCCAATTGGACTCTCCCATTCCATATATCCACTAATTCCTCCAACATTGCAATAGGAGGGGTATTACAGAAGAAAGAGGACCATCAGTCCTATGCCATTTATTTTTTGAGCAAGAACTTGTCCCCTTCCGAGTTGAACTACACAGTCACCAGGAAGGAATTCTTGGCAGTTGTTCATGCTATTAACAAGTTTCTTAATTACATTACAGGTTATGAAGTATTTGTGCATATCGATCATTCAACCATTAGATTCCTCATGAATAAACCCATAACTAATGGCCGAGTGACTAGGTGGTTTTTGTTATTGCAAGAATTTAATATTACTATGCTTGACTGACCTGGAAAGGATAATGTAGTAGCTGACTTTCTTTCCCGAATAAAAAATGAGGATGATGATATCCCTGTAGATGATAGTTTCCCAGACGAGCACCTCTTTTCCCTTTCTATCAATACCCCATGGTTTGTGGATATGGAAAACTATCTGGCTACTAGGAAGTTACCGTCTCATTTGTCACCTCATGAAAAGCGGAAAATTATTACACAAAGTGTTAATTACTCTTGGGTTGGTCATGATATTTTTCACACAGGTCCTTATTTAATTATTTGTAGATGTGTCCGAGAGGATGAGGTACTTGATATACTACGAAGCTATCATGATGGACCATGTGGTGGCCATTTTTCTGACAAACATAACATATAAGGTGCTACATTCGGGTTACTATTGGCCTAGCATTTTCAAAGATGTTTCTAAGTATGTGAGAAGTTGTGATGATAGTTTCCAAAGGATAGGAAGACCTATGTCAATTCAATAAATTCCTTTGCGTGCCCAAGTTATCATATAACCCTTTGAAAAATGGGCCCTCGACTTTGTAGGACCAATTTCACCCATGTCCCATAGGAAGAGCTATATTTTGGTTTGTACGGACTATGCCACCAAATGGGTAGAGGAAAAAGCCCTATTTAGGGCTACAGAGAAGTCTGTTGTCAAATTCATCTATGAAGACATATTTACCCTCTTTGGTGTCCCTTGTGAAATTGTTACCGACCAAGGCACTCAATTCACTTCCAATCTGATGAAAGAGCTAACAGAGAAATATGGGATTAAACATTGTAAATCTACTCCATACCACCTGCAAGCCAATGGTCAAGTAGAATATACTAACAAAGTTCTAGGAGCCATCTTGACCAAGAATGTTCAATTACATCACTGGGATTTTGATGATAGGCTCCCAGAGGCTTTGGGGGCATACTGAACTTCCTAGAGGAATACCACTAGGCATACCCCTTATGAGCTAGTGTATGAGAAACAAGTACTTTTACCAATAGAATTCCAAGTAAGGACCTTCCGTATTGTCGTAGAATTAGGATTGAACCTAGATGAGGCTCAGAAGCAACGAGCCCTACATTTGAATGAGTTGGATTAAATCAAGCAAGATTCTATCCAACGGATAATATTAGTCCAAAACCAGAGAAGCAGTTGGCATGACAAGTTTATTAAGAAGAAACACTTCCAACCTGGTGATTGGTCTCTATTGTTTGATTCCTAGTGAAATAGTTTTTTAATTTTGTTACTAAGGAAACTCTAGAGATTTCTTTAAGTATTTATTTCACCAGGAGTACACAGTTTGAAGGATATTTCTTCAAAACATTGTTATACTTGAATTTTGTTATGAGATTTCATCTTAGGGCCACAAAATGGACATCCAAATTTACCCTTTTCTTGAAGACCTACAACATATGGAATGTGTATTATTAATATACAAAATGATTATTTAAAAAACATGCATGATATATTCAATTAATTATATATTATTCGAGCGTGCAATATGGAACATTACATACCACAAAAATGTGTTAGTCCTGGGGCATCATGAATTGTCCATAAAAGTATTCCATGACATTGAAATATCTTCTGCCCAATTGGTTTACAGATGTCATACATAGTGATTCCCTCCCATAACTTTAGTAGCTCATCAAAAGAGGCTCGATATACACATTCATATCTTTAACTTGGTACTTATTGTTGTGCTATTTTCTTCACTTGGGTGAGAAAAACAATGGCACTTGCATGCCTAGTTGGGCCTGAAAGACAAGAAACAAGATCGTGAGTGGGTTAAACAAGCCAAACACACATAATAAAAAAATAAACAAAATAAAACAATGAAAGAAATAAAAACTAGAACGAATAAGAAACTTTTGAACCATAAACAATCAACCAATGACCAAGATTATGCCACCAATGGATAATTATATTAGTTGGAAAAACACCATAGAGAAAAATGAGGATTTATGTGTCCCCTCTTCGTCCTTGGGAGGGCTCTTGACTTCCCTAATGGAGATCTCTTCTTACAATGGAAGAAAAATGGCAAATGATGAAGAACATCAATGCCTATTCCCTCAAGAGGTGAGTGGAATGGCCTATTGCAATAATGCTTGAATACCCCAAGGAGAAAACAAGAATCTCAAGGGAGAATTGAGGCAACATAACAATACTATGAAGATATTTGTTTCTTAGTGCACCCATGGATTTAATGTATAGCATTTCTTCAAGGAAAAATATAATTGGTTCTTGGTGTGAACAAGGGGCCTTTTAGGGCACCCTTTGGTCCTTGACCAACCCCCCATTCAGATTTCTCTCAGATATGGAGGTCAAATTATGTTGCGATCTGGTCCATAACTGGTTGGGGGGATGAAAAGAACCATAAATGCATCATTCACAGGAGTGTGCAGATTTTATCATACACAGTCGTGCATTTGGCACATTGTGTGCTCTGAGGGTTTTGTTGGCCCACGCACTGTGTGCGCACTTCCTTTAGTGATTTTGTGCATGTCAATTTTTCCCAATTGTATAGTTTTTTCCTTTTGAAATTCATTTTAGTGCCGCAGGTGAACTAATTGTTGTTGGCATTGTTTTATTTTTGTAATCATTTGCGTGCAAATTTGCGGAAGAAATTTCAGTGATAACAGATACCCCCTGATGTGTGAGGTTAGGAGCATATTTTATTTTTTCTCCCTGGAGAGTGATTTGGATTTCCCAGCCAAGGTATACATGGGTTGCGTTGCTAGGAGAAAGAAGGCTATCGGGGGTGATGAAAAAAAGCTAAGTAAATGCTGAAAACAAAGGATTTTTACAATTACCAAATAAATAAAGAATAATTTGGGATGAGTGTACATATATAGAAATGGGTGCCCCATTGCGAGATGGCCTGGCCTGTGAGGGAACAAGTTGTGAAGATAAATTGTGGAGGGTGAGGGCCCCATGGGTGGGTTTCTGTATGAGGAAAATGAATGGAGGGAAATCTACAGATGGGAAAATTGATGGTAAATGATATGGAGGGATAATGATAATGTGGAGGTGCAGTTAGATAGAACCGAGATGAGATAACCTGGGAGTCCATTTTGGAAAGATAGCAATTATGATGAGAAGAAGTATGTGGCTTATTCTCGAAAGTGAATAAGACTATCAAGACTCCCATCCCTAGGGGGTGAAAGCAACATGAGTGTCAATTTTCCAAGGGGAACTATGAATGAGAAAACTCATGTGGGGGAGAGTGCTACCAGGTGACAATACCAAAATGCAGTCGAGGTGATGGTACTACAGATTTGAATGTAAGGACCCTAAAGGTGAATGTCAGAGGGTGTGACTCGGAGATGAATTGATTTTCATAGGGAAAAATTACATGCCAGTGTCAGACATATACCTAAAGGGATTGCGTCGTTTGCGATGAACCAGTACCTGCACACATAAAAACCAAATACCCGACGTGAACAATATATGATGATACATAACATATAATAGTTATCTGATAATTTTGAACATAAGCATGCGTACCTAGATGTGACGTGAGAAAAATGGTCCCCCAGGGCCAAGTTCATATGATGACCCAGGGAATGTGATTGTGTAGATGGTGGGACCATGATCCTATGGTTGAGAATAGATTGGGAAAAAGAGGATCTGGGCTCCTGTGACTAAGTGTGGAAGTTTGGAAAAAGGGACTATATATGGCTGGTGGGCCCACAATGCCACCTCATTTGTACCCATCACTATATTGATTTGATGAGATAATTTGGAGGAGATTTGGATATTATGGGAGCTTGAGTCGACCGATCCAGGAGTTGCGAGAGTAGAAGAGTAGGTGGTTCTCTTTATTTGTTTTCATAGAGTTGGCATTTGTCACGTCACTTGAGAACATGGATGCAGTCATGAAACAACGTGGGAAAGAAGTACCCTACTCGAATGAGTTTTTGTGCGGTGGACATACTCGAGAGGTGGCCACAACAAGTGCCACTATGGAAATCGTTCAAGACTCTATCCGTTTCATCAATGGTCAGACATCAACGAAGAATGGTATCAACCCCACGTCAGTACAAGACGTCTCCGATGAGGAGGTATCGAAGGGCCTAATCAGGAATGTGTCGATGATCATCTCGAGAGAGGTGAGACCCAAAATTATGTGTTTGAAGGTAGATGAGAAGGTCACCATACCAAGGGTCATCAGAGGGGATGAAGAAGAGGTGTTCTTTGGGAAAATCTGTATTGACGGGTGAAGCTTTAGTGTCTGAGGGAAAATTTGTAATGAGTTCAGTGAGGACAAGTGCTTTATTTATTTTGGGAGTTGAGAACTCTAGGTTGTATTACTGAAGGATGATGATCCATCGGGAAAATTTTTCATTAATTTGTCGTCGACTAAGAAATTACTGCATGGGGTTGGAATCTTCTACAACCTTGGTAGTTCAAAGCAGGATATAGTGTCGTAGCTTTTGGACTGCGAGGATGACTGCGAGGGAAATTTTCTCATCATTTTTGTATTTTAGGAGTGGTATTGAAATATTTTTACTGATGTAGTAAATGGCATGTTCCCGCCCATCATCCCCTCATTGGACGAGGAATCCTTTTACTAAGATGACTGAGGATGATAAGTAGAGGATCTAATCATGATCATAGTCTGGAGTAATAATCAAAGGGGCATTGGATAGGGTCAATTTCAAATCATCAAAAGCGATTTGAGCATGTGAATCCCATAGAAATGGAATATCATGATACAATAAGCGGAGGAAACCATGTGCACGAGTGGCATAATCTGGGACAAAACGATGTAAAAAGTTAGCTTTTCCTTGTAGGCTTTGTAGTTGGTGTAAATTCCTAGGTGGTGGAATTTATATGATAGCTTGAAACTTGAGGGGGTCCACCGTGATGTCGTTTTGGTACACATTGAACCCAAGAAGGCGTCCAATAGTGATGCAAAATACACACTTGAGGGGGTTCAAGTGGATGTTGAACTGTTGACATCGGTGAAAAATGATGCATAAGTCATCTAAATGTTGAATTTGTTTCTTGGATCAAGTAGTGAGGTCGTACAAATAAGCGAGGATGATGTGAGCGAGATCATGGAAAACATAAGTCATGGCCCGTTGAAATGTAGCACCTGTGTTCTTGAGTCCAAAAGGCATGACACGATAAAAAAAAGTACCCCATGGGGTAGTAAAAGAGGTTTTATACTGATCTATCGGATGGATTTGGATTTGATTGTAGCCGGAAACCCCATCCATGAAGGACAAATCCTTGTGGCCAGAATAGTCATTGATAATTTGGTCGATGAAAGGGGTTGGAAAGTTGTCCTTGCGACAAGCATGGTTGAGATCGAAAAATTCGGTGCAGACATGAATAGTGCCCTATTTTTTGTTAACAGGGATGGGGTTGGAAACCCATGAGGTATACACAATGGGGTAAATGAACCCAACAACACGTAACTTGTCAATTTCGGCTTTGAAAGCCACTGCCTTCGATGGGCAAAGGGGGCGTTGCTTTTGATGAATTGGGGTGACATATGGCCATGTGTCGATGTGATGTTCAACTATAGAAGGATCAAGACCGTGCATCTTTGTATATGACCAGGAAAAAATATCCCGATATTCCTGAAAGAGAGATTTGTAAGTTGTGAGTTCCTCAAGGGAGCATGCAGCGCTAATGTTGATTTCTTCTACGATTCTCGATTTGATGGAAATGTTTATTTTGACGGTGCAGGAGATATTGGCCATGTTGCCTTCTTCAAAAGCATCTGGGGCAGGGATAGGGTTGTTGAACTAGTATATATTCCCTGAAGGAATAAAATCCTTGGTTTCAATTTCACATACGGATTCTTGGCTAGGAGGGTTAAAGGCTTCCTGTGAGAGAAAAAGCACTCGATGATGGAGCACATTACATGGGCAATCAAGGGTAGTGAGTTTCTCCAATATTTCTTCGTCACAGTGGAAAATGCGAGAATACAGGGGATCCAAAGAGGTGACATGGGAAATTGTCAAAGTGTGATTGTCCTCAAGTGGCGAAGACGTAGAGGAGATATCACATACAGGGAGCGATGGCTCACTTGACATAAACCAAATGCCTAGACATTATGGGTGATGAACTATGGCAGGGGGTAAGATTTCCTGTGGGAAATGAATCAGAAAATTGGGAGGATTTGGGGGGATATCCTCAGACAGTCGATCTATGAACCATGGAGGGGTGGGAAGTGACTCAGGTTTAGGGGAGGTGATGTTGATAGTATCTAGAGAGGGAAGGACCAGTGGTGAGGTGGTCATATGTGGTTGAATAGGGGTTGAATGATGACCTCGATATGCCACAATCAAAGGAAACCAATATGTGAAGTGAGAAAGTGAGTCACAGAGAGTGTAAGGGAATCTCATCCATTCGGGGACTGAGGTAGAGACATAACAAATGTTAGTGACATGAGTACCAGAAAGTGGTGGTGGACAGGGATCTTGTTGAAAGGTTTGGCGTACTTCCACTAGTGTCTAGCGAAATTGAGGTAGAGTTGGGAAATGATGAGTGTAGTGGCCATATTTTGAACAGATGGCACAAGTGAATTTGGTTTCCAGCCCTTTACTACCTGTAGTGGAGGACATTGCATTAGTACTAGACGTGCTTGGTGAAATGGAGAGTGATGTGGTTTCTCGAGGGAGTTGGATCATATTGTGTAACTCGGGAAGAGTAGGACATATATTAGCGGGGTGTCCCTCTCTTTTGCATAGTGCACAAGGAGGTTGAACTTGGGGAGGATGTGGAGTTGTGGGCTCTTTCTTTTTCTGTCTACCCCCAACAATGGTAGTGGTGCTGGCAGTTGGGCATGAGGGTGGTGCGACCAGAGCCTGTACTAGAATCTGCATCAATATTCCCTCTGGCTGAGGAGGGAGAGATGGTTGAGGAACCATCGCGGGTGGGTGTAGATACCATACAGGGATGGAAAGCACCATGTTGGGAAAGGTAAGCGTCACAGCTACATGAAATGATTGAACTCCAGGTGGGGGATAGAAGAAGGGAATTTGAGTAATGTATTCAGGGATCGCCTCCCAAACTAGGATTTTCCCCTGGAGGTGGGGGAAATTAGGGATAATTGGTGTAGTAGGGTTCTCAAGGATATATTGAGGTAATGTTTCTTCAACTGGTGGAACGACGAGGTTTGGAGAGGCCTCAGTGGGAGGGATGGTATCTCTGGTGTCAGTTCCATTAGAAGATACGACACACACTTATGTTGAAGGGTGTATGAGAGGTGGTGCTCCATGGTATGCCCCCAGCAAGGATGGGTCCTTGAAAATGTCGGGGTCCATGTCAATGAGCGAATAAGAATCCGAGCTAGTGTGGACAAGAGGCAAGATGTTATTGATGTTGGCAGAGTGGTTAGGCTCATAATGTGTAATTTGGTCGATGGTGATGATTTTCCCGTTGTGGGGGAACATTATCGTTCGAAACATAGAAGAGGATATTGACTTCATAGTGTACATGTAGCTACGTCCAAAAAAGATATTGTAATCGAGTGGAGTGTCTATAAATTCAATGTCAATGGGGATGGTTTTACCCCCAAGTTTGACAGGGACATTTTGAAAGAGCCCTTTAGGGGAGGATGGTCGACCATCATAGGCTCTCAAGGTGATGGACGATCGTACTAGCTCAGGGGAGCCAAGTTTCTGCCATACATATTTGGACATGATGCATGTGGATGAAACTTCATCAATGATATACCAATGAACCATGATGTTTTGAATCTTGACTGGTATCTGGAAAGCTACCAGAGAAGGGAGACATGGTTCTCCGCTATCTAGATCAAATGTGATGAGTCTAGTATCAACTGGGTCGATTTCCCCCAAGGCAGAAAGTAAGGATTTTCGTTGCATTGGACATGTTTGGAGGACCTCCAATACAGACATGGTTTCATGATATTGTGCCAATTCATCGACCAGACTGTAATTGTGTGTTTCCCTAGCCTGAGGATTATTGACATTCCGTCGTAATGGAATGTGAGGTATAAAAATGGTAGGTTCAGTATTAGGGCGTGGAATCATTAAGGGCTTTTTGGTTGTAGATGGAGCCATGCTGGCACAGGGGAAGACCCAAGGTTCAATTCTCAAGAGTGCACCAACAAATCCCTAACTACTGTCCCTTTCAGCAACACCTGCAAAGCAGATGAAGTCTCACCCGAGGTAGAGGCAGGGGTGGTTGCAAGACTCAGGTGTATGCAACCTTATATGGGACAAAGATCTGTGATTATATCATTTAAAGAGAACTTAGAATCGATCATTCGTCAATATTCAACCCTTATTCTACTTCACAGATAACACAAAGAATCGCGGTGTACACTCAGATCTACAATATTTCAGTACTTAACCATAGTAATCCAAATTAGATCCAGTAGATCAGTACTAAACATACTCATACACATCATATCTAACAATCATATATATCTGACAAGCATAGAGCATAAATGGATATATCAAAGCACATAGCATAAGCAGAAACACATTGAATCAAAGAACAGAGCATAACACACAGATTTATGTGGTTCACCCCCACCCTAGGGCTATGTCCACAAGATCTTATTCTTTATTATCGTCTTCAATCTGTTACAAGCACAAAGCCTCCAAAACCATTCTTCGCATAGGAAAAAAGATTTTCTCAACTCGCTAGATCCTTCTTCCTTGCGTTACAACACTTAGCTTTCTATAGCAACCTCATAGTAACTTGCACTTACCCTTGCAAGCCTTACGCAGTTCAAACAGAGCACTTATTCAACATCACATAGATGCACTACCAATTGCACTAAGAAATCATATCTACTACTTCTTAGATTTCATGTCCTTCTATTTATACATTACAAAAGTGGGCCTAATCGTGGGTAAACCCATGGATTGACATCCATTTCCCATTACATTAACCCAAAACCCTAAAAGGACCCAAAAGTGGACCAAGATCCCATGATCTCTGCTTTTCCTGGAGCTCCATCTTTGACAGACTGTCGAAGTCCAAAAACGGTCAAATATGACAAAGTGTTCCTCAAAAATTGGTCAAGGGCCAACAGGCCCCCAACACTCACCTGTGACTCGTCCCGAGTCACTCTGGTCTAATCAGTTCCTCCTTGAATGCCTCGATCTTGGCTCAAGCTACTTGGACATGTTGTAGTGTGATAGCCTATTGCTCAGTGAACTCATGGATCACTGCATCATTTACTAGCCCTTCCATGTGTTGTTCTGTGGTGATGACAACCTGTTCAAGCTCGACTCCCTGGATTTCAACTTCAGTGAACAGTTGGCATGCCTTTTCTTGGATTGGTTGAATTCATTGGGAGACTTGCATCACTTTAATTTGTAGCGTGTGTACCTATTTTTGGGTGGTGTGTTGTTCTGGAAATATCTTCATTCTTTCGACTGGGGTCAAGGCCTTCAGCTGAGCCTATAGCGTATCTGCATGCTTCTTTGCTTCTTGGAGTTGTGCCTCCAATGCCTACAACTCTGGATTCTTTGTGAGGTTCTCATAAGTCTGGGCACTTCTAGCGCTCAATTTCTTGTATTCCAAGAAAAAGGTTTTTAATCGTCCAACTGCGCTACGGGTAGTTGCCTCCCTTAGGTCTCTTATTTCTTGAGGAGTCTCGGGCACGGTACAAAGTTCCAGATCTACGATTCACTACTAAAGTTGTTGGATTACTTCTTCAAGTTGTGCCACCTGCTGTGGGACACATTCTTCAATCTTCACTTCTATGACCGTCACAGAGTGAAGTGCTTTGTGAACCTTTTCCTGTACTTCAATTTTCTCTACTAGCAAATGGTCCTTGCTTTATTGTAACTATGCTTTTTCCTCATCCCACTTCGCTTGTAGGGAAATATTTTCCCGTTCTGCCTTACTCTATTGTTCTACAAGTGCGCTTTGTACTTGTGTCAAATCTTGGGTGGCTTGCGCTATGTCTTCTTGAGATCGTCGAAGGCGAGCTTCTAATTTATCGATGATTTGGTGTAATTGGGTGGGCTCGTCACCTATTCTTGTTATTCCAATTGTCAAGGGTGCAGTAGAAACTTCTCAGCTGGAATGGAGTGCTTGTTGCACTTCTTGAAGTTCACCCTTGATTCGGTTGAATACCTCCTGCTTCTTCACTTCTTTCTTTTCTTTGATCTCTAGTGAAGCATCATTCAGCAGAATGATTAAGAAGTCGAAGTCGTCCGGTGTGAGGGTAGTCTTAAACGTAGTCCGGGTGGCCTTAGTTTTCTTTCAGGATGAGGGATTTGGTGGGGTAATCTTCCTTTTCTTGGAGGGATCCTCCTCGTTTCTATGTGGAGTAACCTCGCCTTTGTTTTTCTCAACTTATGTGCCACCTAGTTCTTCACCATCACCTCCCTGTGCAGGTGAGATCGAAGTAGTCTTTGTGGATGTGATATGGACATATTGAACTTCATCATCCTTCTTAGTATTGCTCGGTCTAGGAATATCTGACATAGCTTCAGGGCTATCCATGTCAGACATTTCTTTGGGGTCTATTGCAACAAGGAGGTCCACCGACCATTCCTTGGTAATCTGCTCCAAGAATTCTTCTGTCAACTTGTAGTACGACTGGAGCTGTTGTTTGTGCTCATCAACACACACTGTGATATAGGTGAAGTGGTGGTCTGCGCTGAATTTTATCAAAGGTCTAAACCTGTGAAATGTGTTTGGGTTGAGGCGTGGTGTATACTGGATTGCATTCTTCAATTGGTTGTAATAGGCGTGGGAGATGG
The DNA here is from genome assembly GCA_010110895.2 of Picea sitchensis. Classification (NCBI taxonomy): domain Eukaryota; kingdom Viridiplantae; phylum Streptophyta; class Pinopsida; order Pinales; family Pinaceae; genus Picea; species Picea sitchensis. Next base: position 57,107 of record SNQJ01S0037991.1, read on the forward strand.
CATTGGACTTCCACTGCTTGTTCATGTCACTGGAGTACCACAACATACAGAACTTCGCGACCAATGGTTTGAAGGGTTCAATCTCCAGAAAATTGGCACCTTCTGGTAGCTCCCAGGTGATGAAATTGATTAGTATGAGAAACCAACTAAAGTGGAACTCATACCCTTGGTCTTGCACTTCTCTGCAATCAAGCTCTAGCTGGTTTACAAGGTACTGCACCCAGTTCATTTGTAGTCCCTCGGTGCACTTCCCTATGAGGTCAACTATGAATCTATTCATTTGTGTTGGTCTGTTCTTGCAAAATAGCTTGTCCATGATCAACTGACAGTAAAGACGTACTGCACCACTGTATATAGAGGCTACCTTGTATCCTCACATACCTTTCTCGACATCTCCATAAGTTTCTTTTATCCTCTGCACTAGTGCTTGGTCTGAGGTCTTTCTAGGGTAAAACTCATGTGGTTCAGGGCCTTGCATACTAAGTCCTGTGATCTGATTGATCAAGGTCGGATCCACAGTGATGCAGCGGTCCAACCATAAGTATCCTCTGTGGTAGCAGGACAACAACAACTTGACGCATGCGTTGACTTCCTGGTGTCTGTCGAAGTGCGAGATATTCATTACATTAAGATGTGTGGACTACATGAGGTTCTCGGTCCATGACTGTGGGACAACCTTAGAATTATTATCTTTGGTCCTAGTTAAGTACTTATGTGGGGCTAACATGTTGTAAACTTTACGATCTCCAAGGTTAAAATCACTAAATTTCAGTGCTGTGAGCTTATCCTGGTCAACACGAACTGCATGCATCCCTTTCGGAAGGTACGCAGTGATCAAAGTGTACTTGAAGTCTCGAGGTACTCTGTCATGGTTGATGGCACCACTTAGAGGTGGTAAGAAAGTAGTAAGAATGCATGGGATAATCTTGTCATTTGCAATATCATCCCTGTGCTTGGTCTGTTTCTCATCGGTCGACCAGGATGGACCAGTGCGAGCAGTGGAAGGGGAGGCCTAGAGTCCTCTTGTTGATGGTTCTTGGACTCCTGTAGATAATCCTTTCTCCGACATGACTCTCTCAGTCATTAATTCAATCAAAACTTCTTCAATTACTTTCTCAGCAGCGCTGATCTCGTCCAGCATACAAGCTTGGGTCAACTAGATCAGGTGTGAAATGAATTCAGAGACTACAGTGAACAGTATAGGAACAAGGAAATGATCACAAGGTGAATTAATCTCAGGTTTCAGGCTCAAATTTTCACTTAGCAAAAATTATTCTTGGTGCATGGCACAACGGACTAAGTAGGGAAACTTAGCAACAGTCTGCTTGCAACGGGTATGAGGTTGCATTAACTTATGTTCTATCCATTATGGTGTGGTCAAACGGTCTGGTGGTGAGCCATAAATGATTTTTGACATATTCGGAGTGGTAGTCGAATGGTTATATTAGCTTCCAATGGCTATATTACTTCACCTCGGTGAAGTGGCATATGTCGTTGTTCTGATATCTCAACAAAGCTCCAATTCTGCAAAGTGTCTTGCTGCGAGGTACCCTCTGGGATCTTCTATAATTTTTCAATCTTAGCCTTATTCTTACTTAGCTTTCTAGCCTTCTTTCTAGTGAGCTTTGTCTCCATGATTCTCTTCCCATTTTGATTCTTATTTTCCTCGGACATAGTCACTTTGTGCTGGTGAGATTCTCTCCTAGTGTTTAGGTATATCACTTCTTCTTTGTCCGGGGTAGAAATTTCAACCTTTTTTGTAGCTCTAGCCTCGACATCTGGGCTTCTAGTGTCATATGGCTTCAAGTGGTTCTCTTGTTCTTCTATCAACTGTGCAATCCTTTTAGTCATGAAATATTTTAACTCTTGTCTATGTTGTTCTAAAACCTCTTCTTCTTCCTTCTTTCTGGCTTGATCTCTTTCAATCCAAGGTTTTTCGAGTAGCATAGTAAATGGGGCATTGTGCTCAATGAATTTGATAATCTCAAAATCTTCTTTTGTTGAACTTCCATTGACTGTCATAGGTATCTGAGCGAGTTTTCCACATAACATCATCAATTTTCCTTTGAATAGTCCTATTCCTCCCAACGAAGGAATCATGGAAGGCTTCCCTATAGCTTCCCAAGTTCTTTCTAGCATAATGTTCACTTGTGTTTCTTCATCAAGAATATAGTCAATGTCAAAGTCCCCTATTCTTTCTTTGACTTGTTCCTTTTCTTTGAAGATCTCTGGTAATCGGACATCTTTATGTTCCTTCAGGGTTTCTTTCATCAGTATTAATAATTTCTCTTATTCTTGCTGGGTTTCTACCTTTTCTGGATCTGCCTTATGGTCTTATTGATTTAAATTTATCTTTTCAAGGTTAGCGATCATTCTAGGGAAATCCAATACCTCATGTTCCCTAGCTTTGCAACATAGACAACTAGGTCTTCTACCAGGGCATTCCTTAGCTAGATGGCCTACTTTTCTGTGACTGTAACATAGGATTAATCCTCGCTTTCTTTTAAATGATCCCCAACCTCTTTTGTACTACGCATTAGAATCGTGATAGCTAACCTACAGAAAATTCTTTCTAGGATCCTGCATCCATTTGTTAGTCCAGACATTCTTTCTATGCATAGGTATAACATATCTATCATTATACTTATCAGATCTATTCATATCAAACTTTCTTTCATCTATTAATGCCCTATTTTTTAAGCTAGGACAAAATCTATCAAACATACATAGATCCATGCTCTAGAAACAAAAAAAAAAATCATATATCTTACTTCTACAGAGCACAAAGCTTCCATATCTAAGAACTTTTGACTATTCTTACCTTTATTAGAGAACATAGCTTACAGATCTTACCTCTTTTTTGCAGATCTAACCTCTTCCTTTTAGAAATTTCCACTTTTATTTTTCTTAGAGCATAGAGAATTCAGATCTCACTTCTTTTCTTCCGATCTGATATTCCTTTCTTTAGATCTGACCTTATTCCTAGCACAAAGCTTCATAGGTCAGGTACAAAGTTGTGCACTAGGGAAAGAGATCTACACACAGAGATTTCTTTTGCACAAAGTTTCTTCTTCCTCAGTTCCCAGCAATCACAGTTTTAGGTCCTAGCAACGGAACCATTTGTTGGCACAAGGGTAGACCCAGGGTTCAACACTCAAGAGCGCACCAACAAATCCCTAACTACTGACCCTTTCGGCAACACCTGCGAAGTAGATGAAGTCTCGCCCGAGGTAGAGGCAGGGGTGGTTGCAAGACTCAGGTTTCTGTAACCTTAGCTGGGACACAAATATGTGATTATATCATTTACAGAGAACTTATCATCAATCATTCATCAATATTCAATCCTTATTCTACTTCACAGATAGCACAGAGCATCGCAGTGTACACTCAGATCTACAGTATTTCAGTACTTAACCATAGTAACCTAGATCAAATCCAGTAGATCAACACTAAGCATACTCATACACATAAGATCTAACAATCATATATATATGAGAACCACAGAGCATAAGTGGATATATCAAAGAACATAGCATAAGCAGAAACACATTGAATCAAAGCACAGAGCACAACACATAGATTTACGTGGTTCACCCCCACCGTGGGGCTACATCCAGAAGATCTTATTCTTTATTATCATCTTCAATCTGTTACAAGCACAAAGCCTCCAAAACCCGTATTCACATAGGAGATAAGATCTGCACAGCTCGCTAGATTTTTCGTCCTTGCGTTACAACACTTAGCTTTCTATCGCAACCTCACAATAACTTTCACTTAGCCTTGCAAGCCTTACACAGTTCACACATAGCACTTATTCAAAATCACATATATGCACTACCAATTTCACTAAGCAATCATATATACTACTTCTTACATTGCCTATCCTTCTATTTATACATTACAAAAGTGGGCCTAATCATGGGTAAACCCATGGGCCGACATCCCTTTCCCATTACATTAACCCAAAACCCTAAAAGGGCCCAAAAGTGGACCAATATCCCATGATCTCTGCTTCTCCTAGCGCTCCATATTTGACAGGCTATTGAAGTCAAAAAATGGTCAAATATGACCAAGTGTTCCTCAAAATTTAGTCAAGGGACAACAAGCCACTTCCAAGGTGGTTAGATTAGATTCAGGTGGCACACTGTATTGACGACCGTGAGTTTGCAAGAGAATTTATTCTTCGCTAGTGAGGAGGATATTGTGATCCACCGAATTTTCAAGGTGGATGGGCCCTGGGTTTTGATACTGCCCCATTTTTGGTGGGGCATGGTGTACCTCTTGTTGGGTATTCATCACACCTTGTTGTGGAATAGTAATTTTCAATACAGTTAGGGGTGGTTGTTTCAAGTACTGTTGTGGGGCCTGGTGAGGGACAAGAAACACTAGAGGACGTGGCGTGGTCATGGATTCTTTCATCCATTTGAAGTCGTCAATTTGGGGGAAATGGTGAGTATAATGTCCATACTCACCGCAAAGAGCATAAGGGAAGTTCATCCTGAGGTTTTTATTGTTGTTCTTCCCTTATCGTTTGTTTTTATTTTCTGCTTGGGGGTTCTGGTTACCTTGATTCTGGCTGCCCCCAACAGGTTGGTTTTGTTGGGGGTTATTTCCACCTGGTCCCAATTTATTATTGTTTCATTTGTTTCCTTTATTCTTGGAATTATTTGACTGATGGGTTGGATTTTCCATATTCAACCGTTCAAAATTATGAAGTTGTTGAATGGGAGAGGGCTGAAAAACATTATCGGCATGTGGTTGTCTGTGTGGAGGAGCCATGGGCTATGGGGGACCAAGAAATGGAAAGTGCGTATTTTTTTGTGGAAACAATATGTAGGGAACATAAGAAGGTGAAGCGCTTTCACTAGTGCCCAGGTTATATGTTGAGGTAGAAGGGGAACCTGAACTTGGTTGAGAGGTCGGACACATCATGGGTGTCAACAAGGGTCCACTCATGGGTGGGGGGGGATAAACAGGATATGGTTGTTGGTAAGGGAGCATAGGGTAATAATATGGCCCTCCATATGGTTGCGGATATTGAGGTTCACCATATAAAGGTGGTCATTGGATGTAAGGGTTGTGGTTTGTTGTGGTACCAATCAACCCATCTGTAGCATGAGACATTCCAGGTTTGTCCTGGCCAAATGGTACATGTCTAGGTGCATAAGGTAACACTATGTATAAGTAACCTGACTAAGCATAGATAAGGTCGAACTATTGGGACTTGCTAATGGCTTCCTCTTTGGATTGAGGAAAAGTGGATGCTACATATTTGGAAAATATAGAGATGAGTGATTTTATAAACCAATCGAGGCATTGTTCTTTGGTGGTTTCTGCTTTACATAAACTACATCGCCAATTCCATTCATGGATGTGGTCGACAATATGCATAGTTGAGGCTTGTTTTCACTTGGAGAGAAGTTATAAACTAGTTTCATGACGAACTGGTAGTTGAAAAAAGGCCAAAAAGGCTTTGGCCAAAGATTCAAAAGTCACATGGGACCCTGATTTTTTGTCCACGTACCATTTGGTTGATGGACCAGTGAGTGTTATTTGAAATAACCTTAAGAGAATGGAATCATCCATGATGTTATTTGAAGAGAACCATAAGTGAAAGGTCATAACATGGTTGGTGGGATATTCCCCCGGTTTTCCTTCAAATTTTGGAATATTTGAAGGTAGTTTGGTAGGCATATTGGGACATGTGGGGTCATGTAAAATCGGATCATTCGTGAGTGTAGTCAAATCAGGAATGTTGAGAGACAGCAAGTATGGCATAGGTGGATTGGGTGGAGGATTAGTTCCATCCATTGTGTGAGTAGTTAGTGGACCTGAACCTTGAGAGGGATTTGGTGGGGCTGTACTTCTTCCTTGAGAAGAAATTTTCCCTTCACCTCCTTGTGAAGTAGAACTAGTGGATGGATGTCCTTGGAAATTGGACCTAATAAAAGTGGAACCAAGTAAATCTGATCCAAAAATAGTGGCACTCATGGGGGTGTGATATGTTTGAGCCGGTGAGTCGACAAGACTAGGAACTCCTCCTAGAATAGGAGGGATATTTTGCAAGCATCTGGAATGACATGGATTATGTGGATCCCCTATGATGTCTGACTAGCAAAGTGAATGTGTGGAAATGGTGATGATATCAATAAATGAACAAGATATTTGTATAATTTTGACCTTCACAAGATAATATAACTCACAATTTCATGTAATCAAATGAGCATCATACATAAATCAATTGTAAATAAGCATACATGTGGGTAGGTGGATTTTTTCCATGTGGGGGAATAAATAAAACAAATTCTCATTTCATAAAAAGACGTATCGTCCTTCCTCTCAAAATAGCACTGGACCTTCCAAGAGAACTCAGCAGTGGGGTCTGAAGCCACCGGAAGAGGAAGTAGTGAAGGATTAAATAATGAGTTATAATAAGGGGTATAGGGTGCATATAACGAAAGAGATGGAGATATTTCCCAATAGACACACAAAATATGATCAAGGTGCAATTGTAGCCCACAATTGCCACCTGGGTATATGTCCTAAATTTCATCACTAGGTACCTTGGTCAAAGTGTGACATTTAGATTTTCAGCCTCAGAAATGGGTCATGGGATGGATCCCTTCCAAGAGTTGGGTGAATCAATGGGGGACACACAAAACAATCGAACCTCGACCTTCAACCCTTCATGGGTATCTCCCTGCCTTATGGTGTAGGAACACTTGACTTGGAGGATTTGAAAGTTCCTTGTTTGTCAACTTCTAATGTTTGAAAATGTGAGAACCAGATAATGGGGGGTTATTTGGATGCCTACCCCTGAGATCCTACCTATACTAAAAATTTATTTTGGCACCTCATGTGGAGGAAAAATTAGTGATCTTTTAGAAAAAAAAATTAGATGTGGTGAGATGAGAGATTGGGGGGTGTGAACCAATCTCATTTGAATTAAGTGGGTGTGGATAATTTATCAAGAAATAGTGGGATGTTTCGTAATTTCTTTGGAGAAAACCTACTTCAACCTCCATAATTCAAGATGGAAAGTATGTGACTGAGGAGTGACTTTGTGTGTGAGCAAGTGAAAAAGTGTGCCAAATTTTAATAATTTAGGTGTGAATTTGCAACATGTGCACTTCATGTGGCCCTTACAAATCTTTGTTACCTATCTTACTAAGTTTCATTGGTAAAACCTTGCGGAATTTTAAAATCTCTAAAGAACTAGCATGTGGACATATGGGTCCTTACCAATAATTTATACTCCCTAAATGTTGTTTAGACTAAGAAATCCATTGAAAAACTATCCTAGATTGCAATCATGTGGGAATGTATGGGCCCGTTACTTTGATCTTTAAACTTCCCTAGTGATGTAAACTAAGAAAGAAATTTCAAAAAACTATCCTAAGTTTGCAACATGTGGGAATCTATGGGCCCTTACAACTTTAAGATGATTTCAAAAAGAAACTAAGAGGAGCCCTAGGGGGTCTTTATCCTCTCCTAAATATTTTTTGTTTAAGGGAGATGAAATGTCTCCTTAACCACCTTTTTGATTCTCAAGATCGCTCTATGGTGCGAGAGAAGAGTATACTCAATGATCAAAGTTAATTTTTGGTCCCAATGTAAGTGTTTTTATATGTGATAGCAATAATCTCAACTCAAATTTTACAAACCAAACAAGCCATCCATGTGGCAACCAAAGAAAACGAGGAGAATATCTGGTTCTTTTTACCCCCTAAGTGCCTATGTTTATCTAACCTTTCATATGGGAAATGAGTCTAAGTGGAGTGCATGGGCATTACAAATTGCATGAAATCAAGAATTTGAAGGCTAGTGGCCCTCAAATCATCACAAAAACCCTTACAATTTTCAAAATATGGATATGTGTGTGGGTTACAATCTTGACAGGTGTGCAGTGGGTGCAAAGTGCGTAGAGAAAAGAATCCTATAGGTCGTACAGTGCACTAAATGTGTGTCGGTGGACTAGAATATATGTGCACTTTATTATACGCATTGGGGTAAGAATTTTTGAGTGAAATTCTCCTCCTCCAACTCATAATTTTTCTTTTGATAGGTAAGGTTGGGCTAGTTTTGGTACTTGCAAGAAAAATTGATTAAAAGAATGTTGATGACGGTAAATGACACATCGTCAACTGGAAGGTCAAATCCGGTCTGGGTTTGTCTAAATAACCCAAGTCGTTTGAAATGAAATGACCTGATGGGTTTAATGGCTCCATTGGCAAACTAAAGTCCTAAAAAAACAGTAAAAGAAATAAATTAATCTAAAGCTATAATACTAAGGATTTAAATTCAATAATTACAAACATCTCAATGAATATGTGCATATGGTTATATACAATATATATACAATCTTGCAAGATTTCATGGATATCTTGTGAAATAAATGTTTTTTGAAGATGATTGTGAAGTAGATAAAGAAAGCACATACAATTTATATTTTCTGTTTAATATTTAAAATCTAAAGAACAAGAGAATGTTAATCAAACACAATTGAAATAAGAACATAATAATAGTCAAAGCCAATTTAAACTATTCTTATTTCATTGATAAATAAACTAACAAAAGAACTAGAATACGAGTAAACTAACTTATGGTTAATCACCTAATGAGTTATGTCTCTACGCAATTCAAACTCCCAGTTGTTCTACCTGTGAGGAAAACCTGTAACAGGTTGGTACTAACCCTCCTAGAACAAACTCAAGGGTGTTTTGGAGCAGGAATACAAGAGCATATTAATAAAGGAATATATCTAATGATCTTATAATGATGAACACTTATAATAAAAGAAATTTAATACAAAGCACTCATGTAATACATCATTTAACATCAAGCATCAATCAATGATATTTAAATGAAATATTGATCACAGATGTAATATATGAACAACAAATTACAGACATAATTAAAGTGTTGAATAATATGAAATATCATATGATCATAAGACTAAAGTTGTATAAACGTAATAACATTCCATAATATAAAAGGAAAAACACAATGGGTAAGCACCACATTGGTCTAAAGTTGAGGAGTGAGAAACTTGTCCATATAGTCTTGAAATTTACATGTCCATAATGTGTCCAAATCAAATATTTCTTTAACTACTAAGAGCGACTATTATTTAAACTAGTTCAGGATTCCAATGCTCTTATCATACAAGATATAGGTAAATCCACAAAAATCAGATAATATTACAAAAATAGTGAAACTAGAAACCACTCATGCATGAGTTGGTTTGTCAAAAATAAACCAATTTTTTATAAAAGAACAGGCAGAAACTACTGAATACTTGAGTGCATGACCCAAGGTGTTTGCTCCATGAAATCAACATCATAATCACCAATTTCCTATAGATAGAAAAACAAATCTGATATTATATACAATGCTAACTATTATTCAAAAGAGACTGGCTACAGGATTCTGTAGTTAGTTTAAAATAGTAAAACAAAAAAGAATAAAATAAAATAAAATAAAAAGCCTAATCTATTTTATTTTTCATAATAGAATTGAATAAAATTAAAGAAAAATCGTTTTACCATTATAAATTATCCAAAGAGGGATCTAACAGTTCAGAATTTATAATGGCTTTGAAACTGGTTTGTTCTTAATGATTATATTCCCAACCCTCTTACCCTTACAAATTTTGTTTATAACAGGTTTATCATTATTGTTTGGATTAGATTCGTTCATAGGAACAGAAGTGACTTTCCCTTTTAATTCATTAATTATCTATTCCAAATATCTTCTGGGTTAAAACCTACAGGGTAATTTCTTATCCACAGGGGTTTCATCAACAATAGAAGCTCGTTCATTAAATTCAGATCTATTAGGTGAATTGAAGACCTAGATTTCGATCACTGGTCTATCCAAATTAGGGTTTACAATTAGATGAGGGATGATTGTATCGTTGACCCAGGTGAATCCATTTCCGTTTCGAAAACCCTCCCAACTAACACCAATTTACGACAGGTGATAAACCAACAAGATTTTAATGAGTCCGTGGTGAAACAGACTTGATAGGGAATTCGTGCTCTAATCGTTTATATCGTTTCGACATTTTGTATAGAATCATCAGTGAAAGAAGGGAATATATAACCTGGAACCCAACAAAATCAATAACAGGCTTGAATCTCTGAGAAAAATAAATAAAAACAAAAATGCTTACCTCAGCTGCAAAAGAAATTTTGAAAATTTTCCCTCCAAAGAACGAGATGTATCTCTGAAACTATGTGGTTTCTGAAAAATGACCTGCGTAGAAGGTAAATGACCTGATTTCTTAGCGTAGAAGGTAAATGACCTCATTTCCAAAATGGGTTTTAAACGGTTTGGCCTAATTCGTAACCATTTTCTCGGAAATGCTCCCGCAAAAACGTGTCTCCGGTATGCAATTACGGGTTTAAAAATAAAAAAAATAAAAAAATTAGAGTCATTTGGTTCGATTCGTACCATAGGAGACATGGTCACTCTGAAAATAATACAACAGATATCACCAGGGATAAGTTTGGGTTTCCAACAGACGAGCAGAGAGAGGTCTATGCTAACTGTAAAGGCACGAAAACTGCAAAGTCTAGAGGCTATCATAACTCGGAAAAATGAGTTGGAGAGAATGATAACTAAAGGGATCGTAAAACTATGAGCCATTACCCACGATGAGTGCCAAACCCTACAGAGTACAAAACCCCATACGCATAATGAATGGTCTCATTAATATTTTAGGCCAGCAAGGTGAAACGAAAATGCAAGTACAACATGCCTGTACCAATTTACATGAAGGATGATATGAATGTTGATTTTATGAAAACCTTACCAAATATTAAGCCAAAGTTTAATGTATTCAAACATTTCACAAATTAATTCAATCGATTAATTATAGAACCAATGAAGTCATGATACCCACAATACTATAAAGATTTTGAAAGTGGATTTATCAACAAGCTCATAAGAATTTAGTTAAAACCGTATATGAGTACCTTTAAAATGATATTTCTAAGGAAAAAGATATGAAATCAGGCCAAGTTTTATATTTAAATTCATGCTTACAGTCATGAATTTAAACAAACAAAACAAGGGAAAATGCAAACAAAAAACTTAGTAAGATAAGTTCAACCCAATCATCGCCTTGAAATCAAAAGACGGAATCATTTATAAATGTAAGGAGGTGGTAGCTACAGAAAGAGTTTTATCTCTTCGCGATGACTTTAAATTCTGATAAAATTCAACATAATTGGTGGCTGCCAACAATTGTGACACGCTGGGAGAAGTAGTAATCTTTGCATCACAAGAGAAATTATATCAGGGGCATAGATGAAATAATTTTTCAGAAACAGTTAACGACATATCAATCATTCTAATCATAGCTCAGAGCATAATGTTGTTTTAGCATTGGATGTATTTTTGTATGAAAATGTAATCTGGTATGTTATTTAGATCACAGGTGTAGAAATTTTTATACAGATGACTTCGATACCATTGACAGGGATGCTACTGCCAGCAGGCATCTATAGCCTCAACAGGGATGTCATTTAATCCACTCTGGTACCTCTATCATATCCAAGAGTTATCCATTAATGATAAAAACATTTTCATACTTGATCAAATCACAAGACACACTTGAGGATCTTCTTAAACCCAGCATTACTTCGCTTCTAGCAGGCCTGTTCAGTACCCCGACAAATTTGCCTTGGTATCATGCATGCATTTAACCACTGCTAGCAGACCTGTTCAGTGTCTTGATGGGTTTGCAAACACTTCCCACACATTGTAGTTCTTTCAAATCTCTATAATTTATTTATAATTTCCAAAAAATTCTTGATATTCAAGAGAGCAGGGTGATACTAAAAATATCATAGTTTGGAATGGAAAGTTTGATCATTTACAAATTATTTTTCTGTTTTGATGACTTACATCATGATTTGGACAATCAGATTTCTGTTAAGAAATATTCTCTAGGATGGGGAAGCACATTGAGTTGTTCTCATTAAAACAGAGGTGGTGTTAGAAGTTTGTTAATGATAATTGTGTCTTCATGTGATTTTAAAGAGAAACCAGGATCATTGTTTGAACACAAAATTTCCTCTACTGATCTGAGTTTTAGCACTTACTGGTCGGGTGCTTGAAAATTTATCAACTGTCGCTAAAGAATATGATTAATGATTCCTTTCAAAAAATGAAATGGTGATTCAGACATAATTATTCAGAAAACAAATCAAAATTAAGCAAAATGAAAGGAACCAAAATCAAATTCAAAAAAGAAAATTAAAAATATTCACAAGAGGGTGGATCTGAAATAATCAAATGAAATATCTCTTGAGAGATACTAAAAGAAAAAGAGAAAAATCCTTATTAATATGAATGCATTCCTACTCATGGAACCTTAGGTTAGGGTATAATTGACAGTTCAGATTTACTTATCTCTTTACTTTTCATTTAAAATTTTCATGATGATACTACATTTTTGAAAAGAAATGTTCAACAAAAAGATGAGAGAAAAGGGTCAAAGTGGACTTCCCTGACAACGGTCATATTATGGTTCTCTTGGTGCACCCACTTGTGTTCATAACTGCATTATTACAAAGAGAAACAATGAGAAGTAAAACTAAAAGAAAACCTACTCTAACTACTAAATAAATCAAAATACTAAGTGAAGTCATTCTTCCAATGTAGCCATTGGAGTAAATCGAATCCTGCAATGGAAACAAAATCAAATATTACTAACAATAATGGTAGTATATCGAAAAATGAAAAAACTATATCATACTTACCTTTGTCATCATGATTTAAAAACAAATCAAGAATGACCTTACCATTCCCTTGAACATTCTTTTTGTAAGAATCCTCTAGCCATTCTGCAATTTTGTCATTATATGGGTCACAAAAATATGAAAAAATGAGATTGTAAAGCTTGTGAGAGTTATGGGGACTTGACATAACCATTGGCCTAGACCAAAGTGCCCCATCCTCCTAAAAATTTTCCTTTCGTTCCATATTTTCTCCATCTAAAGGACATAAAATGAGTGTGTCAAAGTTAACTCCTTGATTTTTAAATAAAGTGAAGATAATCTTACCATTCCCTGGAAACTTTTTGAGATATGAATACTCCAACCAATGTACAAAACTATCATAATACATGCAATTACTAACATGGGATTGTTCGAAAGAATTCATATACAACAAATATTCTTGATGAGCATAAAGTATTAGACTATCATGGAAAGAATCTTGTAAAAAGGTCCGACCAAGATGGAGATAACTTATCATGATTCTTGATAAAAAAATAAGTGGCTCATTCTCTTGAAACTTTCCATTGAGCTTAAATACTTCAAGATTAACTATTTGAGGTGAACTAAATGGAACAAACAACATTTTTGAATAATCATCATTGCTAATAATATTTGGCGGATTATACTTTTCAACCTCAAATAATTGATCATGGAAAAATTTAGATCCTTCTTTAAACACAAATTGAGATGAATCAATGGAAGATGCAATTTGAGACTCTTTCAAATCATTTATTGATTTACCCACGGATAATTGATGAGAATAAAAATTAATATGTTCATGGGAAGAATTATTTTTCTCTTTATCTTCTATTTGGTAATCTCTATTAATGTGTACCTGATTATATAATGTTGAATTATCTCCAAGGTAATATGGAACACACAATTGCACAACATTATGATAAAAAATATCAGGGTACAAGGAATAATATGTAGAAGAATTGAGGAGACAAAATGCATCTCTTGAAATGATAGGTGTATGTGTTTCGAAATCTAGTTTTGTTCCCTCTCCTTGTAGAAATTGATCAACCCTTGTTGTATTCTCTTTTAAAGAGTAGGAGATAGTTTCTAAGAGACAATTTGGTTCATTGTGTAAGGGAAAATTCCAGAGAAAATCACTAGAGATAGAAGGTTGATTAATATTTTGACTAATGAATTTGTCTCCTACTGATTGATCATGGACCTGTTCAACTAAATTAGAGGAAGTTTTATCGACAACTTCACATTCGACCTCTTTTACTTTAGAAACTGTTATAAAATCTATGAGAGTGTTACAACTGTCATGTTTTAAAGTCAAGGTTCCTTCTTCGACGGGAGGATACATTGTTGGCAAAGAGTGATTAGAGGTGACAATTGAATTTTGTAAAATATGATGTTGCTTATGATTTTCCAAAATGAAAGAAGTTGAAAAAAATTGTGGTGCTTCAAAATCATCAAGATCAACATGAAAATTTGAACCATCTTGAGATTGAGTATTAGTGCTCAATTCAGATTGGTTAACAATTAATTGATCTTGCTTGTCTGAGAGAGAAACGCGATATTCAAACCATTCATTAATAAGCGACATTTATTTCAAAGGGAATCCAGTACAAACATGTATGAACCTAATTGAAAAATCATTGAATGATTCACCATTTTCTTTCCTTAAGAAACTTAATTCTTCACTTAATTCATCATAATCATAATTTTTAAAATCTGATAAAAACTCAATTACAAACTCAGAGAAAGAATGAATCGAATTAGCTGGAAAAGATTCAAACCAATATTTAACCAGACCTCGGAATGTGAGAGCGAACAATCTGCATGTAACATTAGGAACAATGATATTATGTATTAAACATTTATAAAAAAAATTAGAAATATGGTCTATTGCAAATGTGTTCCCTTCACCATCAAAGGTGAGTTCTGAAAAAATATCAATTGTCTTGTTGGGAATAACTAGTAATGAGACATTGAAAGCATGCTCCAACACAGTGATTTGGGCAGGAGCCATGAAAAATTAAGAAATTGAAGAAATTGACTCCAAATAGTTAGCTTGGCATCTAACCTACCTTGTAGTGCATTATAATATGACACAGAAGAAGGATTTATAAATATGGAATTATGAAAGTCTGAGGGGTGAAACATTTAATCATTAAATTGACTTCGACCCTCCTTCTAGCGCCATTTGTTGACAACCGTAAATGACACACTATCAACTGGAAGGTCAAATCCAGTTCGGGGTTGTCTAAATAACCCAAGATGTTTGGAATGAAATGACCTGACAGGTTTAATGGCTCCATTGGCCAACTAAAGTCCTAAAAAATAGTAAAAGAAATAAACTAACCTAAAGCTATAATACTAAGGATTTAAATTCAATAACTGCAAATGTGTCAATGAGTATGTGCATATGCTTATATACAATATATATACATTATTGCAATATTTCATGGATATCTTGTGAAATAAATGTGTTTTGAAGATGTTTGTGAAGTAGATAAAGAAAGAACATACATTTTATATTTTATGTTTAATATTTAAAATCTAAAGAACTAGAGAATGTTAATCAAACACAATTGAAATAAGAACAAAATAACAATCAAAGCCAATTTAAACTATTCGCATTTAATTGATAAATAAACTAACAAAAGAACTAGAATATGAGTAAACTAACATGTGGTTAATCACCTAATGAGTTATGTCTCTGTGCAATTCAAATTCACAGTTTTCCTTCCTGTGAGGAAAACCTGTAACAAGTTGATACTAACCCTCCCAGAACAAACTCAAGGGTGTTTTGGAGCAGGAATACAAGAGCAGATTAATAAAGGAATAGATTTGATGATCTTATAATGATGAACACTTATAATAAAAGAAATTTAATACAAAGAATTCATGTAATACATCATTTAACATCAAGCATAAATCAATGATATTTGAATGAAATATTGATCACAGATGTAATATATGAAAAACAAATTATAGACAGATTTAAAGTGTTGAATAATATGAAATATCATACGATCATAAGACTAAAGTTGTATAAACGTAATAACATTCCATAATATAAAAGGGAAAACACAATGGGTAAGAGTCACGCTGGTCTAAAGCTGAGGAGTGAGCAGCTTGTCCATACAGTCTTGAAAGTTACATGTCCATAATGTGTCCAAATCAAAGATTTCTTTTACTACTAAGAGTGACCAGTATTTAAACTAGTTCAGGATTCCAATGCTCTTATCATACAAGATAGAGTTAAATCCACAAAAATAAGATAATATTACAAAAATAGTAACACTAGAAACCACTCATGCATGTGTTGGTTTGTTAAAAATAAACCAAAGTTTTATAAACATAACAAGAAGAAACTACTGAATACTTGAGTGCATGACCCAAGGTTTTTTCTCCATGCAATCAACATCATAATCACCAATTTCCTATAGATAGAAAAACAAATATGATATTAGATACAATGCTAACTATTATTCAAAAGAGACCGGTTATAGGATTCTGTAGTTAGTTTAAAATAGTAAAAAATAAAAAATCTAATCTATTTTATTTTTCATAATAAAATTGAATAAAATCTAAACAAAATCGTTTTACCATTAGAAATTAGCCAAAGAGGGATCTGAAAGTTCGTAATTTATAATGGCTTTGAAACTGGTTGTGTTCTTAATGATTATATTCCCATCCCTCTTACCCTTATGAATTTTATTTATAACAGGTTTATCATTATTGTTTGGATTAGATTTTTTCATAGGCATAGAAGAAAATTTACCTTTTAATTCATCAATTATCTGTTCCAAAGATCTTCTGGGTGAAAACCTACAGGGTAATTTCTTTTCCACAAGGGTTTCATCAACAATAGAAGTTGGTTCATTAAATTCATAGCTATCAAGTGAATTGAAGACCTGGCTTTCGGTCACTAGTCTGTCCAAATCAGGGTTTACAATTAGATCAAGGTTGATTGTATCGTTGACCCGGGTGAAGCCGTTTTGGTTCAGAAAACCCTCCCAACTATCACCAATTTGCGACAGGTGATAAACCAATAAGATTTTAATGAGTCCATGGTGAAACAAACTTGAGAGGGAATTCATGCTCTGATCATTTATATCGTTTCGAATTTTTGTATAGAATCATTAGCAAAATAAGGGAAAATATAACTTAGAACCCAAGAAAACTAATAACAGGCTTGAATCTCTAAGAAAAATAAATAAAAACAAAAACGCTTACCTCAGCCACAAAAGAAATTCTGAAAATTTTCCCTCCAAAAAACGAGATGTATCTCTGAAAATGTGTGGTTTCTGAAAATAATTCCTGAGTATAAGGTAAAGGACCCCATTTCCGAAATGGGTTTTAAACAGTTTGGCCTAATTCGTAACCGTTTTCTCATAAATGCTCCCACAAAAATGTGTCTCCGGTATGAAATTACGGGTTTAAAAAAAAACAAAAAAACTTAGAGTCATTTGGTTTGATTGGCACTCCAAGGGCCATGGTCACTGTGAAAAGGATACAAAAGATATTACCAAGGATAAGTTTGGGTTTCCGACAGATGAGAAAAGAAAGTTCTGTGCGAACTGTAAAGGCACGAAAACTGCAAAGTATGGAGGCTCTCATAACTCGGAAAAAAAGAGTTGGGGAGAATGATAACTAGAGGGCTCGTACAACTATGAGACATTACCCATGACGAGTGCCAAACCCTATAGAGTACAAAACCCCATACGCATAATTAATGGTCTCATTAATATTTCGGGCCAACAAGGTGAAACGAAAATGCAAGTACAACATGCCTGTACCAATTTACATGAAGGCTGATATGACTGTTGAGTTTATGAAAACCATACCTAATGTTAAGCCAACGTTTAATGTATTCGACCATTTCACAAATTAATTCAATCGATTAATTATAGAATCAATGAAGTCACGATACCCACAATACTACAAATATTTTGATAGTAGATTTATCAACAAGCTCATAAGGATTGAGTTAAAACCATATATGAGTACCATTAAAACGATATTTATAAGGAAAAAGATATGAAACCAAGCCAAGTTTTATATTTAAATTAATGCTTACAGTAATGAATTTAAACAAAAAAAACAAACGAAAAACTTAGTAAGATAAGTTCAACCCAATCATCGCCTCAAAATAAAAAGACGGAATCATTTATAAATGTAAGGAGGTGACAGCTACATAAAGAGTTTTATCTCTTCACGATGATTTTAGATTATGATAAAATTTGACAGAATTGGTGGCTACCAACAAAGAAGTGTTCTCTAAGCCCAAATAGGGTGTAATGTGATACCTTTTCCTGTTAAGTACCTAAACCAGATCTGTAAATATCATCACCACAAATACTGAATACACAATAGATCCACAAAGCAAGATAGAAGAAACCACACAATATTATTACCAAAGCAAGATAGAAGAAACCACACAATATTATTACCAAAACCCCTTGAGGTAGGGCAACACCCATAATGGATCCTATTATGGAAGAGATCCCTCCTATTCACTTGCCTCTTAAAGAGGGCATCCTCCCATTGGATACCGGGCTCTAAATACAATATTTTTCTTCATGTCTCATTACATTGCTTGAACCCCTTTATATAGTGCTACTATCACCTAAGAACATTCTAGAGAGAAATCTTCTAGAAGTAGAACCTTCTAAGAAGTCCTCTTACATTTATTATTATATCTAACTACCACGTTGGACCTTATTTAATAATATATAGTGGACCTAGTCCACCTTACTGAATGACCTCCACTATTATCACTTCATGGGCCCTCTCTGGCCCCCCACTACCTCTCTTTAGCTACCTTACATTCCATCCCCTTATGAAAGTTTTTTCCTCAACGCTTGATGTACAACAACCATATACCGTGGTCCCATGGATAATTGTGGAACCTAATGTCAAGAAGACCTGGAACCAAAGTCCCATGTAGAAAGGAAATCCACCATGCCGGCAGTCCAACCACCATTATAATCCCGGTCCCATGTCCAAGTGCTCATGTGAACTCCCCGTAGAAGATTTTGGAACTCCAATAGCCAACTCCAAATGATGCTCCAAGAAGATTGACACCTATCATGTGGATCCAAATAAGAAATCCATCCACATAGTGGAAAAAAAGGTCATAGCAGAATCTAAAAGGAATAATAATTAATCAGAATATGCGCATCAACGCTAACTAGCTCTTTGATGTGAGACCTGATGTTCTCTTTATGGTATGGTAGAGTCATCAAATAAAAATATATGGTTGTCATCCCAAATGACAACTATCCATATACCACACTGTCACAATCGGCTCAAAATCATACCGAGCATATATTTATTTATTATATGCATCCTTGAGGCCCTCCATAAGAAAATATCTCTTGCATGTTATTTAATGAATCTTTAATACTAATAAAAAACTATCATTGATGTCATGTGTGAGGTCAAGCCTCGTGAGGCCATGTGACGCTTAGAGGCGATGTGCAAATGCATCCAATCTATCATCCAATTGGGCTTTTGAATGATTCAAGAATTTATCTCAAGGTTTGAGACGAAATAGCAATCTGATCACCCTATGAAAAATTATGAACTATGCAGTCCCGCCGCTATCACGAAAAAACTCAAAAAATAGACCCAATAAGTTTCGACAGAAACGCGGTTTTTCCTCGAAAAACCCTAAAAAAATGCTAAACTTAAAATGCTCATATAACTTTGCTTCCTAATTCGCTTCCTCGATTTTTTTTTTTTGAACAAGTGAAATTAGAGAAGAAATCAGATCTGTAATTTATTTGGGCAAATTTGGCCTCCAAATGTTACATAAATAAAAACAAATCACGCCACCGTCCGTAGAAAAACCCTAAAAATTGCAGATTTTAAAACCTCAATATCTCAATCTCCTAATTCTGTTTCAGACGATTTTTTTTTTTTTTAACTTTGGGTGTTTTCTAAGAGGAACTCAAATACACAAACTGTTTCTGCAAATTGTTCACATAAATATACATAAAACTTCTAGAATGTTTACTGGCCCTCTTTTCTCTTTCCTCCAAAAAGTCAAGAAAATAAAAAAATAATGCCCACAACTCGACTCGAAAGTGCTCGATACCACTTGTTAAGTACCCAAACCAGACCAGAATATCATCACCACAAATACCTAATAATAATAGATCCACAAAGCAAGATAGAAGAAACCACACAATATTATTACCAAACCCTTGAGGTAGGGCACACCATACAATGGATCCTATTATGGAAGGGATCCTCCTCATGTTCACTTGCCTCTCAAGGGGTATCCTCCTATTGAGCTACCGCCCAAATACAATATTTCTCTTCATGTCTAATTACATTACTTGAACCCCTTTACATAGTTCTACCATCACCTAAGAACATTCTATAGAGGAGGAATCTTCTAGAAGTAGAACCTCTAAGAAGTCCTCTCTTACATTTATTATACTTAATTACCCATTTATTACATCTTAACTACCATAGTGGATCTTATTTAATAATATAGTGGACCTAGTCCACCTTACATTGAATGACCTCCACTATTATCACTATGGGCCCTCTAGGCCCCCCCACTACCTCTCTAGCTACCTTACATTTCCCTAGTATGGTCGCCAATCTGTTGTGCCTGTTTCGCCACTTGGGTGAGCAAAATAATGGCACTTGCATGCCTAGTTGGGCTTGCTAGACAAGACAAAAGATCGTGAGTGGGTTAAACAAGCCAAACACATGTAATAAACAAATAAACAAAGTAAATAAACTAAATAAATAAAAACTATAATGCATAAGAAACTTTAGAACCATAAACAATCAACCAATGACCAAGATTATGCCACCAATGGATAACTATATTAGTTGGAAAAACACCATAGAGAAAAATGAGGACTTATGGGTCCCCTCCTCCTCCTTGTGAGGTCTCTTGAATTCCCTAATGGAGATCTCTTCTTACAATGGAAGAAAAATGGCAAATGATGAAGAAAATCAATGCTTATTCCCTCAAGAGATGAGTGGAATGGCCTATTGCAATGATGCATGGATACTCCAAGGAGAAAAGAGGATTATCAAGAGAGAATTGAGGTAGCATAACAATACTATGAAGATCTTCATTTCTTAGTGCACCCATGGCTTTCATTTATAGCATTTATTCAAGGAAAAATATAATTGGTTCTTGGTGTGAACAAGGGGCCTTTTAGGGCACCCTTTGGTCATTGACCAACCCCCCATTCAAATTTCGCTCAGATATGGAGGTCAAATCAGGTTGGGAGCTGGTCCATAAGTGGTTGGGGGGGCGACAAGAACCATAAATGTGTTGTTCGCAGGAGTGCGTGGATTTTCTCATACATAGTCATGCATTTGGCGCATTGTGTCCTTTAAGGGCTTTGTTGGCCCACACACTATGTGTGCGCTTCCTTAAATGATTTTTCATATGTCAATTTTTGCCCAATTTTATATTTTTTTCCTTTTGAAATGCCTTTTAGCACTGCAAGTGAAATAATTTCTATTGGCATTGTTGTATTTCTGTAACCATTTGCATGCAACTTTGCATACAAAATTTCAGTGATAATGCTTACGTAATTGTTTGAAACTACACAAAATTACTACCATGGTATGTATATATACGTAAATAAATAAATAAAATATGTTATGTGAAAAAAGAGAAAAATGAAAAAATTAAATTCAAAAAATTAATGTAAACAAATACCTGGAATAATTATTGTCAACATTATGTTCTCCCTCTTTATTGACATCCAAGGAGGAATTTTATTGTTGATAACAAAAATAGGCCACACTGAGTAAACAAACTGAAGCTCTCTAAATGGATTAACACTATCAATTTCCAATGAAATCCTAACTTTACGAGGTTCATCTATAAATTATGTCCATTTTGCAGCAATTTCCTTAAATTATCTTCTGTGCATGGTAATCCATAAACTGTTCTATGCTTTGGTACCTAAATAATCACTGCAAATGTGGAATTATGGGAATATGTCGGAGAACCTTTCGAGGGACCATTTTTGTTACTTGATCGGTTCGATATCTACTGACACCACATACTGGGCATTTTTTTTTGATGCATGTTGTCCATAATATATAATATGATCATGAGGACATGCATCTATACTTTGATACTCCATTCTAATATATTTAATAATGGCATGTAAATATCGATATATGCGAGGTAAAATATTTGACGAGGGTAACATAAATTCACCTAACAATCTAAAATATAAAAAATAATTTTTTAATGTAAAGAATAGTAATTGTAAATATTGCATTTTTATTTTACACATTAATTAACATGAAAAATAATGGGGAACATTCAACCTTTGTGTAGATGTGATGAAACATATTACATACCTTCATATTTGTGTCACACAAGTGTTGGACAAATGATTCATAACCTTTAAGTTCACCAGTAGCAATGTAGTGGAGAGAATATTTTCTCTTGACCCTTTATAAAGTCGTTTATTTTCCTTTTCAATCCGAGGTTCAACATAAATACCATCACTATTGTCCCCATGATTTTCATCTGGATGACTGAATAAGTCTTGGATCATTTGATTTGTCCCATCATCTTGAACTATGTTATTATTGTCATCTACTTCCATGGGATCATTAACTTGATCTTCATTATTTGCTTCAAGTTCTTCATTTTGTACAACATCATTTATGCTACTACTTGGTGCTTTGTGCATAAAGTTAGGGGGAAAATCTAAATTTATAATTACAAATAATCATGAAAAATTAGTGCATGTATAAAACAATATAAAAGTTTAAGAATATAATAAATATTAAAATAGATAATGAATATATATATAGCTAATTACCATGGGACTATATTCATTTGATCCCCTGTCCATGTGCCCATATTTTCTACAATTTTTTTTAGTTGTTTCTATTAAAACTCTTTCGAGACGTCTAGTACAACAATTTTTGCAAGGGAAATAACATTTACTGTCACCCTTTTCACCCTCTTTAATTTGTTTCCCACCTCTAATTTTTCTGGCATTCTTCCCCATAGACATATATTGAAAAAAATACTTGTTTTTTATTCTCCAAGAAGACCAGCTTATACCCTTTTTGAATTGTCGTTATTATATAAAAATTGTCGCAACATCCGTAAAATGAAACATACTTATAGATTTTATAACGTCACAATTATGACGATAGTTGACCATGTCAAAGTTGACTTGGTCAAATACTAGGTGACCGTTGGGGTGGGGAAAACCTAGTGTCCATAATGTCACAAGAGAGACAAAAATGCAATGTCGTCGGAAGAGTGACGTCCTCCTAACTTCGTCGCAAGAGAGACATGGTTTTGTAGTACATCACAAGAGCGAATTTATCGGGCAATATGGAGAAAAAAAAAATTCCTCTATTTTTTGACAGTATGGCCAATTTTGTCCATAACATCGCAAATAGAATGTCAAATTTTTCCCAATATGTACTAATTTCCTTAGAGATCCCCATCAGAAGCTTCATCCACTATGATCCTTATACCATCACCAAGTTTGTGGGTGACAATGCATTTGAGCTCAAAATTATCCCCTTCCTTGGCTTGCACCCGGTGTTTAATGTGGACCTCCTTTAGCCATATTTTCCACCATTATTGGAAACCCCATAGGTAGAAAAAAAGTTGACACAAACATAGCTCAACCATTAATGAATGGAACATGAATCCACTTATCAGATCGTGGACACACAGGATAAGTTAACTCACCAACAAAATATCCATCTTTATCGATTTGTCAAATTAGGGTAGCTCCTGCACCAAGGAAAGTGGATCACCCAAGGCCAAATTCAGTAGAAATTTCCTCATATGATGGGGGAACTCAATGCAATGGATACCATTGCTTCCTAATGGGGGACAATTTATCTAGGTGGATATTGGAGGCCACCCACCTATTCCAACTGGCTCACATATAGATTTCATCTTGGTAGTTTCAATTTTCATTTTGGCAGTTTTTTCTAGCTTTTCGGGTCTTGAACTTCCAGGGTCATTTTGAGGCCCTAAAAAACGTTTTCTAGGCCCACCACAGTCACCCTACAAACCAAGTTAGAGTGGGATGATAAAACTTGTATTCCTCAGATATACCTTTCCAACGGACTATCGTGCACCTAAAACGAAGATCGTATTGAAAAGTTACAACCCCGGGAAGTTGATGTACCAACTTACCCCAATGGGGCCCACATGAATTTTGGTGCTTCATATCCTATGGTTAGGTTTTTTGATGTATAGGGTTTTTGAATTCATGTTTTATGTAAAATGGCTTCTAGAGCCTCATTGTAATCATCTTCTTGCAATGAGTGCAACCGTCACATCTCTTCTCATAGATAAGTTGTCACCATTCTAGCAAGCTTGTTTTAGTCTGCATTTTACAGTTTCAACATATTTTACATGACCAAGGGCCAATACCCTGATAAACGAATGGGATACTTGATGGACTGAGAGAAGTGAAGGGGTAAATCCCATGGGTTGGGAGGTTCAAGACGAAGAGAGTTGGTGGAAATTTAGGATAGTTGTAGGAGAATACCATTGGGTTGTGAGGTATTGATTTGTGAGTGGATTGTGAGAGGCACCCTTATTTTGTGGATTCCTAGACCAATCTTTGGGGTGACTTGTTGTTTATATCTATAACAAAAATTCTATGGTTGGTTGGAACAACCTTCCCGAGTAGTTGTTTGCACAATATTTCTTTTAAGATAAATGTTGATCTAATATCTGAGTTTTCTTATGAGTCTTCTGGCTATACATTTTACTCTATGAATGAGAATGGATTTTATGTGTTGTTATAGATGATTTATTAGCTACATTCATGTTCATTTATAATTATGTATATGCATTTAATTATGGGTACCAGAATCTAGTTAAGCATATGTATAAATGGTGGTCGGTAAGCTATATGAAATGAATTAGCAAGAATTTTTTTTATTTTTTTATGTGTATTATTCGTAGTAATGTTCCTTATTTAAGTTGGGGTATGTTACAATGAGGATATTTTCTATAAAGTTCACCTGCATTTAAGAAAATATTTTCACCTTAAATCCATTGTGCTCACCAAAATTCATGCTTCACCAACAATAGGGAATTAATGTTTTCACAAAACATATGAAAGGATCAAAAAATATTTTCTAGGAAGGAATGAAATAGGACATGCACTTTTGTTCCTAAATGTGATACTTGTCAATGCAATAAGGGAGAAACAATCAAAATTACAGGCACACTCCAACCTCTCCCTATTCCACCTGCTATATGGACATATATTTCTATGGACTTCATTACCGACTTACCCAAATCTAGAAATAAATGTCATCATGGTTGTAGTCGATTGACTTTCCAAATATGTTCATTTATGTTCCTTCCAATTCCCATTCACAACATCCACCATGGCTCAATTTTTCATGGATAATATCTTTAAACTTCATGGAATTCCCCACTCTATTCTCTCCAATCGTGATCCATCTTTCACTAGAAAATTTTGGTAGAAATTGTTCAAGCTACAGGGAACCCAATTGCATATTACCTCGGCCTATCATCCCTCAAATGATGGTCAAACTAAAGCTTTCACCAAGTGCTTTGAAACATATTTGATTTGTTTCACATCCGAAAAAAAACCTCAATGAGATCAATGGCTACCACTCGTTGAATGGTTGTACAACACATCTTACCATGCTACCACTTGCATGTCTCCCTTTGAAGTGATTTTTGGCCAAAATACATCTTTTGTATTCTCCTACCTGCTTAGTGTCTCCAAGGTCTAGGGCATAAACAAGACCCTTACAGTTTGAGCTACCATTCTTAGTACCATCAAATATTATTTGATAATGGTTCAGAGTCACATGAAGAACCAAGTTGATTATGGTCATTCCAAATTCCTATTTGTTGAAGGGGGCAAAGTGTTTATTCATTTGCAACCTTATAAGAAAACATCCCTCAAAGCATATCATTGTCAAAAACTTGATCCCAAGTTTTGTGGCCCTATTGGGCCCTTTGTTTTGATAAAATAAGTTGTGAAAGGTATCAACAAGACAATGCATCAAGTGAAGAAGGACGAGAAAGGAAACACACAACAGAAAGACATTGGAACATAAAACAATCTAAATCCAACATATAATCAATTTTGAGACAATACAGTTACAACAGAATCAAGAAGAGAAGAGGGCCTATAGGTTCGCAAGGAGGAAAAGGATCCAATTGTATGGATTCTATTATGTATGCTATTGTACTGTAATGGGTGGGTGGGTGAAATATAGGAGAGAGGAACAACAAGAAAGAATTGGATCTGTACTCTAGATCTAGAATATAATTAGTAAGGGAATAAAGTAGACTGATTACTATCAATTGTAGTATTTTAGTGAGATGTACCTAGTGATCTTTCTATGGTGAGTAGGGTAGATGATTAATGTAAATATATGAATTCTTATTCTCCAAGACTTATGATATAATATATAGAGAATGGAGATCAAATTTTGAAAATTCTCCTGGTTTATATTACTTTATGTATCTCTAAACTATCATTACGTTGTTGTCTATTATGAATTACATGTCTTTATCACTTTTAGATGTTTTGTATATTTTTGTTCTCATATATTAGTGTATGATGTGTTAAGGATCTGAACTGATTATCTACCTTGTGTTAGAATGGTAATAATATAAATGGGTTATATATATGTATAACATTCTTCTTACCCTTCCCTTAGTTCTTTTGTCTCATTTGCGCTTTGGGTGAGACTTCTTTCCTTTCAGAAAGATGAAAATGTTAGCACACTATACTAGATCAATACCCTTTTGTTGGTAACCTAAAGAGGACCTTGGTCTGAGAACTTTGCGCCAACAAAATGGTTTCGTTGCCAGGACCTTGATTTTACAAGGGAACCTGTAGGGAGAATGCTTCTACGAATCCACAAGTATGATGTCCGACAATGGTGGGAACGTAAGTTTGATGTGTTCATACTGAGGGAAGCAAAGTTACAGAATTTGAAATGGGACATTGCCAAGGATTTTTTTCTTCTACTCGGAAAGATCAAGCGACTAGTATTAGATTTTCTTGGTAGAATTCCTGCAAAAGTTGTTCCAATGGGTAGATCATCTACAAGAAGAACTAGAATTCAAGAACAGGTTAAGGAAATTGGTTCTTGGGATACAAATAAGCTAGCATAGATTCACTGACTGGATCACCAGATCACTCGAGCGGTGGATTTATGGGTTGACACGTCGTTGGAAGGTTATATCATTGTTTTTATAGTGGAGAACCACCAGTCATTTTCATGAGCTAAAGTAATATTCAAGAAATGGGAATGGGGAAGATTGTTGAGGGAAATTCCCCTTTGGATCAAGGTCTTTTTGGTGGAGGAGGGGATGTTATTTTTTCCCTCACATGAGATGGAATTCTAAACCCATGTGCTCAGGGTGGGGCGATTTTGGGGTAGGTTCATGACCTAAGAAGGGTAATGGGTTCTTTAATAGATGGGGGAAGAGAAAACAACAAGTGAGAGTGCCCTGATGAGAGACGCCATAGTTGAGAAATGGTGGCGAGGAAAGGTAAAGAGAGAAGTGAATCAGTCTGGAGTTTTGTGAAAATAAATCATACATGGAGGAATGGATGAAATAAATTCAGAAGAGTTGTGGAAGTTGTGAAGAAAAGAAATATTGGTCAGTCTAATATTGTAGGAAAGATAAGCGTAGAAATAAATAAGTCACATGGAGAGAAGACAAGATAAGGAAGGTGTATAATAAAGAGAGGATGAGGGAATCTATATCTTACGGAAGACAGAGAATATTTGGTCCTGATCCCAGGAAGATTCAACCATGAGGCAGAGCACGCTCCTCTAGTACAAGACTACAAGGCCCCCTGGATCAAAGAAACTCACCTAGAAGTTAGTGGAACCAACCCCGAGTCACCCATGCCCTAGGCGGCTTCAATACCCTTAGTAAGCTTAGTACCTCATACTCATGAAAATCCTATTTTGTCAAATTCATCCAATTCAGCAAGACCTGAAAACAAGGCCATTAGGATTTATTTTGATAGGAACAAGAACATCGGCAATGACTGGAAACATAGGAGGATCGATCGCCCGATACCCAAAATTCTGGGTTAAATGGGATGAGGACGTAGAAAAAAATTGGTTTCTATGTGAGGCTATCTGGAGGTCCATAGGGACCTTGGATGCAAACAAGTTAGTATAATTCCATACTACCTTGAGGGTTCATTCCCTCAAATGGTACATGAAGGGTATTGAGCCTAGGGTACAAGAATAGGCATTTACCCTTGACCAGGTGTGTCATAAATTCATTTCTTAATTCAAGATACCTTAGTCAGAACAATAATCTCTCTCTGATTTGTGCGAGATTCAATAGAGAGAGGGGGAGTTTGCATGGGAATATATTCATAAGTTTAAGGATGCTATTGGTATATTAGCACACCCAATTCATGAAGACCATCAAAGGGAATGGTACATCCAAGGGTTTCTACCCTTAACATGAATCCCCTTGACGTAATGAAGAAAAACCACACTAACAATGGCTTTGGAACAATTAATGAAGATTGAAGCCATGGAAGGATACCTAAGAAGTATGAGGATAACCTGATATATGGTAGATTCAAACATGTTGAATATCCAAGTAAAGATAACTACTCTCACGGAGAAGATACAAGAATTAACTCTACTCAATCCAGTGCGACCTCAGGTTTGGTGTACAGGATGCTACATGGTGCAGACCCCCCCTCCCTCCTAAGGGTTTCGTAACCTCTCGATCAAGGATATTAATCTCCTGAGATGAATTATCTCTTTAGAGACTTCAGTAGTCCCGAGAACAAATTACACAGGCCCATTTTCCTCTTTAGTCACAGGTCTTATGGAACTTGTGACCCCCCTTCTTTAGCTCTTTTATAAACTTGAAATTCGGGTGCTAGCTCCTTCCTCTAGCCCCTCTTTGAATGTGACCTCGGGTTGTGACCTGGATCTTAACCTCCTCGGTGCTTCCCAACTTCGGGAGTCTAACTGGGGCCATATCTATGGTCCATGTACCCTTCGCAACCAATGGTTGAGATCTACTTCGGGACTCCATGCTCCGGGAGTTCCGAATGTTCCAACCTCCAGTTTTCCCCAAACTTCTAGATCAGGTGCCACACGTCCATCCAAAGCAACGACTCAGGTCCACTTCAGGACTTTGGTGTTTGGAAGTCCCTGATGCTCACACAAATATTTCTCCGAAAGTAATCAGTACCCGAAGTTCCATATCAAGCGCCACACATACGTTTAAATAAACAGTCCTGATTTACTTCGGGACTTCGAT
Organism: Picea sitchensis; assembly: GCA_010110895.2. NCBI lineage: Eukaryota > Viridiplantae > Streptophyta > Pinopsida > Pinales > Pinaceae > Picea > Picea sitchensis. The sequence continues at coordinate 86,159 of SNQJ01S0037991.1, forward strand.
GTTCGGGAGTTCTGAATGTTCCAACAATCTGTTTTCCCAAAGTACCTTATTTCGGAGTTAAGGATCGTGTGCCACGTGTCCTTATCATTTGACGGTGGGGATCCACTTCAAGCAACCCTCTACTCCGCGTTTCTTTCTCCTCGCTTTCGAAGTACACGAATACTGATGCCTGTTTCCCTCAGATCAACGACTATAAATTACTTCAACTATTTGGGCTTCAGGAGTTTCCACCTCTCCACACTCGCTTTCTTATGTATTTATTTCACCCAAAGTCAATGATCTATCGATGTGTGTCTCCCATAGATCGACGACTACAAATCACTTCGGCTAATCAGTCTTAGGGAGTTTTGGCCACTCCACCCTCATTTTCTCCCAAAGTGCTTTCACTCGAAGTCAATGATCTATCAATGTGTGTCTCCCAAATATCGACGACTTAGACAAACTCTATGGATTTCCAAGGGAACTCACCACTAACCTCCTCGCAACTCTTCCATATCTGATTGTTTGGAATGACTTTGCTTCCTCCTGAATGGATCTTGGCCGATAACTCGTTAAAGCTTCAGAGCTTCTTCCCCTTCAAATATTCCTTCTCTCTATCTCTCTTGATATTTTTTTCTTGAACCCTTTGAATCCTTAGAGGGTTTCTTCGACACTTAGTCTAATTTTGGATTTGTGCACTCCTTGCAATAGATATTCCCTCTCTTTCATGAGAAAAATCAAGCTATTCATCCTGAGATTTTTGAGTCAAAGACTTTGTCGACGCACTCCTTGTGTACGATATGCACACTCTGCATATGAAGGTTTCACGCCATCTCTTATGATCTTTGAGTCAAAATACTTTGTTAAACGCACTCCTTGCATACAATATGTACTCCTTTCATAAGCTCAAGGAAGAGAAACAATTGAAACTTATTCAACCCTTCACGGATTCATTCATTCACAGTATAACTCATGCATTCATGAAAACTCATAATAATAGAGAATAGTTACACAACAACACTTCCATTCATTTGGATCAATATCCCTCTATTATATCCATTCAAATGTAAATGGATACAACTGATACAAGCAAATAACAACTAACAAATAAAATACTAATATGCAGCTATCAATTGTTCAACAACATCAGGCTCAGTAGCCTCATTCAGGTGCATAAGCATCTATTTATACAAGAGGACTCTTAGGTTTTCCTCCAGTTACATATCCTATCAAATTAAAAGAATTCAAATACTAAGCCTTTGTTACAATCAATTTTCTGAGATATGCAGATACGGGAGGATGCTCCAGATATACATTGCAGTTAGTTGCATTTAAGGAAACCTGATCTCCTCTAATCTCACGCAATCATCCAGACGTTGTTCATTACATATTTCTTTAATTTGAAATCCAATAAAATAATATTTCCTCAAGATACCTCAACAATTCAAAATTTAAAACATATCAAAAGGAACGCTATGTGCTATGCTCGCTGTGTTGTCCACATGTACTTTTCTGACGATGCTCCTGCATCATACTCCTCTAGGAAAAGAATTATGGAATCTTTTCCATGAGCTCCTGCACTGACTTTCCATGCCTCTAGATATCATCTTCATCTACTGAACTTGCGTCTTCTATTGGGTATCCCTTCCATTTTACTAGATATTCAAAATATGTCTTTCTCCTGGTCTTCTTACCAATCTTTTGATCAATGATCTTATCCATCTATGGATTTTCTTCTAAATGCATTTGCTTCTCCCACTGAATCTTCTCTTGATCTTCTAATCTTTCTATTTCATCTTCTCTATAAGGATACAGGTCTAAAATATTAAATATGGGTGATATACCCACATCCCCTGGCAACTCTAACTCATAGGCATTGGTACCAAACTTTCTTAGGATCTTGCATGGTCCAATCTTCTTCATCTTCAACTTGTTATATGTTTCCCTTGGGAACCTTTCCTTTCTTATGTGTGATAATACTTGATATCCAACTTCAAACTGAAATTATATCCTATGTTGATCAACCCTTCATTTATATTTTGTATTTATGCTCTGCAATTTCTCCTTGATCTGATTATGAAGCTTCTTCATTTCTTTAGTGAAGTCTTCTTCTCTAACACTTCTGAATTCACTCTGCTCCAGATCTCTCAATTTTGATACTCCTGTTGGATTCATTCCATACACTATTTGAAATGGTATTTTTCATGTACTTATGTTTGGTGAGTCATTATATGCAAACTCTATTTGTGGTAGAATTTGATCCCACTAGCTATGATGTTCAGTGACCAAACTTCTCATCAAATCTCATAAAATCCTATTTACCACCTCAGTTTATCCATCTGTTTGAGGGTGATATGTTTAACTAAAAGACAGTTTTGTCCCCATCTTCTTCCATAATTTTCTCCATAAATGAACAATAAATTTAGTGTCTTTGTCCAAGACAATGCTCCTGTGAAATCCATGAAGTCTCACAACTTCCTTGAAAAACAAATTTGCAACATGAGTTTCATCACTAGTCTTCTAGGATGGGATAAAGTGTGCCATATTTGAGAATATATCAACCACAACAACTATGGAATCACTTCTCCTCTGGGTTCTTGTAAATCCCAACACAAAATCCATGCTTATTGCATCCCAAGGCCTATCTGGAATAGGCAATGGCTGATACAATCCAATGTTTTGTTTCTTTCTTTTTGCATACTAGAAAATATTACATTTGTTCACAAACTTCTTCACCTCTTATCTCATACCTAGCCAATAGTATGAATTGTTCAATTCTACAAATGTCTTGTCATTGCGGAAATGTCATGCTAGACCTCCACTGTGTTTTTCCTATTTTCTCTCATCGAGAACCTCAGTATGTACAATTGGAAACCTTTAAACAACAATCCATATTGAATCATATACTTTGTCCACTAGATTTTGTCCCTGAGCACAGGATTTTCACATTCTTCATATGCTTCTTTAAAATCTAGATCATCACAATACATATCCTTAAGGTGTTCAAACCCCAAGGTCTTCACTTGAAATTCCTGTAGAATCAGACATGTCCTGCTCAATGCACCAACAACTTTGTTATCATTACCAGAAATATGTTTAATGACAAAAGTGAAATTTCGCATGAATTAGCATGTCTATGGTTTAACTTCTCCTATTTGGTTATGAATTGTAAAGATTTATTATCACTCTACAAGAAAAATTACTTTGGAACAAGATAGTGCCTCCACTTCTTCAAATATTTTATTATGGCATGAAATTCTTTATCATATGTGGAGTATTTCCTCTTAGTCTCATTCATATTCTCACTGAAATATGCAACAAGCCTATTATCTTGGCTCAAGACTGCTCCAATTGCAACTCCACTTGCATCACATCTCACTTGAAATGTCTTCTCGAAATTTGGTAAGACCAAAATTAGTTGTTTTTTTATCTTCTCCTTCAATATATTGAATCTCCTCTCGACCTCTTCTATCCATTTGAAATACTTGTGTCTTTTCTTCACCATGTCCATCATTTGTGCAAAAATTCCACTGAAATTTCTAATGAAATTCCTATAGAAACTCACTAATCCATGGAATCTTATCACCTCAAATATACTCCTTGGTGATGTCCATTATTTGATTGCTTTCACCTTCTTTGGATCCATATTCAATTCATTTGAAGAGATCCCAAAACCAAAATATATGAGTTCTATTTTCATGAAAGAGGACTTCTTCAGATTAATCAACAACTTCTCCTGCTGCAGTATCCTCATCACTAATGTCATATGTCTCAAATGATCCTCTTTAGTCTTGCTAAAGACTAGTATATCATCCATATATACAATCACAAACTTACCAATGCAATATTCCAATACTTCATTCATGAGTCTCATAAAAGTACTTGGGGAATTTTTTAATCCAAACGACATAAAAATCCACTCATACAACCCTTCATTTGTCTTAAAGGTTGTTTTCCACTCATCACCTTATCTCATACTTATCTGGTGATATCCACTTTTCAAATCTATCTTTGAAAAACAAATTGCTCCACTTAAGAAATCCATTAAGTCATCCATTCTTGGAAAAGGAAATTTGTACCTGATGGTGATGTTTTTTATGGCTCTCGAGTCCATATACATCCTCCATCCTCCATCCTTCTTTGGAATAAAAAATGTTGGTACTGCACGTGGGCTCAATATTTCTCTGACCGAACCCTTGTCTAATAAATACTGGAATTGTTTCTTTACCTCCTCATTATCTTGAGGTGTCAATATGTATGCTTCTTTTTTTGGCAGACTTGCTCCTGGTATCAAATCAATATGATGGTTGATACTTCTGATGGGTGGAAATGAGTTAGGCAACTCATCCACTACTATCTCAGCAAAATTCTCCAACAACTCCTGAACTTCTTCAGGAAAATCATCCATAGAAGTACTTGTAAGGACAACTTTGGGTTTCCTCACCATAAAAAATTGCATCTCTTGTTCCTTCTTGACCTCACTCAGGAGTTCCTTCCCACTCATGAGAAGTATTCTTGTGCTAGCTTCTTCCTTTACTTTCCCCTCTTCTATTGGAAGCAACATGTGTGTTATACCATTATTTTCCAAAGTGTAAGTATTCCTTTTCCCATCATGAATGAAATTCATGTCAAAATGACATGGTCTTCCCCAAAAAACATGACATACATCCATGGGAATTACATCACACAAAATCACATCTCTATATCCACCTATTTTAAATTCAACAAAGATTTTGTTAGTTACCATTACCTGGTGTCCTTTTTGCATCCATGAGACCTTATATGGATTTGGGCATGTAGTTGTCTCTAGTTCCAATTTCTCCACCATCTCTATGGATACTAAGTTATCAATGCTCCCACTATCAATTATCACCTTGCATACTATGTTTTTAGTATTGAAAGTTGTCCTGAACAAACTGTTCCTCTGCACTGGATTTTCAATTTTTGGCTATGGTTTTAAGAGAACCTTACTCAACATTAGGGATTTTCCATCCTCTACACCTTCTGCTTCAACATTCCTTTTCTATGCTTCTGAAGTGTGAGCTTCACCTTCTCCATAGTTATTTATCTTGGTACATTCCCAAGACATGTGTCATGTCTTTCCATAGGCATAACACCTTACCTCTCCTCCTCTTCTTCTTCCTCTTCCTCTAGAAGAATTTCTTCCACCACTTTGTCTCCCTTGGGAACTTCCTCCTCTTTATGAGTGACTATGTGGTTTCTCAGTATAATTCTTGTTTTTATGTGCCTTGTCATGGGAAACTCCCTTACCTTTGTTTAGACTTCTACCTCTACTTCGTTGACTCTATTTTCTGACCAAATTCTCTTCTGCCTTCAGTGCAATCTGATAAGAATCCTCCACTGACCTCACTGTCATCATGTTAATTTCATCCTGGATTTCATATCTCAATCCATTTATATATATGGAAACTTTTTCTTCATCTTTCTCTCTTTGTCCAGCCCTGATATTCATCTTGTAGAACTCCTCTTTGTACTCTTTCACTGTCATTCCCTTCTGTCTCAGGTTCTACAACTTCTTGAACATATTTATCTAATAATCCTTGGGTATGAATTTATCCTTCAGTTTGGCTACCTTTCTATCCCAATTATTTATCTTCTACTTTCCTTTTCTCCTCCTCTCATTCTATAGTTCATCCCACCACAATGTTTCATGTCCATTTAGCCTGGTAACATCATGTCTCACCTTCTTCTCCTCATCAACATCTTCATAATCAAAGTACTTTTCCATGGACCTTATCTAGTCCAATAGCTCTTCAACATCCAAATTTCCTTCATACATTGGGATGTCTATATTTTCTCTAGATGCAGACTTCACAAAAAATTTAAGTAAGCGTTCTTCATCCGCATATTCCCTTGCAACTTCTTCTTAGACCTCTATCTCTTCACTTTCTGCACATTGACGTCTCCAACATCATGCTCTCTCCTCTGCACTGCCTCCATCACCTCTAACCTAACATGAATCTCTCTCATTTCTATTTCAACAACATGATTGGCTACAGGTGGCTCCACATGCCTCCTCAATGGCATTGTGTCGACTGGTTCTCACACATAGAGTTCAACTTCGAGTTCCTTTTTGGCTACCTGAAAACAAAATTAGGCTTTGATACCACTTGGTGCAGACCCCCCCTTCCCTCATAAGGGTTCCATGACCTCCGAGTCAAGGATCTTAATCTCTTGAGATGAATTATCTCTTTCGGGCCTTCAATAGTCCCTGGAACAAATTACACATGTTCCTTTTCCTCTTTAGGCGCAGGTCTTAAGGAACCCGTGCCCCCCCTTCTTTATCGCTTTTATAAACTTGAAATTTGGGCTATAGATCCTTCCACTGGCCCCTCTTTTCATGTTACCTCAGGATGTGACCCAGGGATTAACCTCCTGGGTGCTTCACAAATTCGGGACTCTAACCGGGACCAGATCTACGGTCCACGTCCCCTTCACAACCAACGGTTGAGATCTACTTCGAGACACCTCGCTCTGGGAGTTCTGAATGTTCCAACCTCCACTTTTCTTGAGAGTACTCCATACCTAGAGTTCTTGATCAAGCACCACACATCCATCCAAATCAATGGCTCAGGTCCACTTCAGGACTTTGGATTTTGGGAGTCCCAGATGCTCACACAACCATTTCTCCTGATGTACTACGTACCCATAGTTCCAGATCAAGTGCCACACGTCCGTTTAAATCAACGGTCATGGTTTACTTCGAGACTTCAACGTTCGGGAGTTCCAAATGTTCCAATAGTCTTCTCTCCCGAAGTACCTTCTTCTGGAGTCAAGGATCGTGCGTCACGCATCCTTCTCGTTCGACAGTGGGGATCCACTTTGAGCGAACCTTTGCTTTGCATTTATTTCTCCTCTCTTCCAAAGTACTTGATCTACTAACATGTGTCTCCCACGGCTCGGTCGCTATAAATTACTTCAGCTATTTGGGCTTCGGGAGTTTCCACTTCTCCACACTTGATTTCTCCTAGAGTTCTTTCACCTAAAGTCAATGACCTGTCAACACATGTCTCCCATAGATCGACGACTACAAATCACTTCGGCTAATCGGTCTTTGGGAATTTTGGCCACTCCACCCTTGTTTTCTCCCAGAGTACTTTCACCCAAAGTCAACGATATTTCGACGCATGTCTCCCAAATATCAACAACTCAGACAGACTCTGTTACTCCATGGATTTCCAAAGGAACTCACAGCTAAACACCTCGCAAGTTTTACAGATCTGACAGTCTGGAATGACTCTTCTTCCTCCTGAAGGGATCTTGTTCGATAACTCGTTAAACCTTCATATCTTCTTTCCTTTTGAAGTTTCCATCCCACTATCTCTCTTGATCTTTGTTTCTCAAACCCTTTGACTCCTTATAGGTTTGCTTCAACACTTAGTCAAATTTTGGATCTCTGGACTCCTTGCAAAAGATCTTTGCGCTCTTTCATGAGAAAACTCAAGATATTCCTCCTAAGACTTTTGAGTCAAAGACTTTGTTGATGCACTCCTTGCATATGATATGCACACTCTTCATGTTGTAGTAAAATCTCCCTGCGGACAGGTAGATCACCTCTAAGGCTTGACCTTAACCCTAGACAGAAAAATGCTTAACGTGGACACTGACTTCCTTTCAAATCC
>SNQJ01S0037991.1:93790-114454 GCA_010110895.2 Picea sitchensis
TCACTGATCACTTCTCCTTTGGCTGACTGTTAGTTTCCTCCAAGATCATAAGTTTCGTATGTTCAGTTCTTCCCCCTTTACACCATCATAGAGCCTATTTATATAGGTTGGGAAAGGCCTAACCTCTTGAGTTATGTTTAGAACCAGTTGGGAACCTTCTCCTTAGATCAGGGATCTTTTGATAAAATCGAGAATTCGAGCACAACTGTCTTCTAATATCGAATGATCTCCTCCTCATTCGACTCAACGGGCTAACAATTTACCCAGAATAGGGAGCGCTCCTCCAAAAGGGGTATCAGAGCGCTGTAACGCTCCTGGTGTGCCTAGGAAAAGAACCAGCGCTCTTAAGGTGAGCAGCGCTCCTCCAGAGGGGCTTAAAGGCGCTACAACACTCCTTGAATCATAGCAGAGGAGAGCCAGCGCTTCTGCAACTATATTAGGGGAGAGTTCCCCTTCCAAATCAGTGTTTCAGGGCCTCTTTCAGGTGTCAAGAGTTATTGGATTCCAGTAGATCAGTTCTTGACCTTCAAGTCAGTCATATGAGGTGTCATAAGTGCCTTATTAGCGTCGTTATCACGGCATCATGTTTGAACATTGTTTACGACACTAATAATCAACTTGTGACACTTGCGGAAGTTGTAGGGAAGATGCGACACTTATGACGACTGATAGGGACAATGCGACACTTATCCATTTGAGCAATTTTGATGTGTAACACTTCATATGAAGGTTTCATGCTATCTCTTCTAATCTTTGAGTCAAAAGACTCTGTTAAACGCACTCCTTGCATACAATATGCACTCCTTGCATAATCTAAAGGACGAGAAATAATTGAAACTTATTCAACCCTTCATGGATTCATTCATTCATAGTATAACTCATGAATTCATGAAAACGCATAATAATAAAGAATAGTTACACAACAACACTTCCATGCATTTGGATCAATATCCCTTTGTTCTATTCATTCAATTGCAAATGGCTACAACTAATACAAGAAAATAACAACTAACTCAGAAAATACTAATATGCATCTATCAATTGTTCAACAACATTATGTTCAGCAACCTCATTCAGGTGCATAAGCATATATTTATACAAGAGGACTCTTAGGGTTTCCTCCAGTTACCTATCCTATCAAATTAAAATCATTCAACTACTAAGCCTCTGTTACAATGAATTTTCTGAGATATGCAGATAGGGGTGGATGCTCTAGATCTGCATTGAAGTTAGTGTCATTTAATAAAAACTGATCTCCTTTGATCTCACACAATCATCTAGTCTTTGTTCATTAAATATTTCTTTAACTTGCAATCCAATCAAAAAATATTTCCTCAGGATACCCCATCAGTTCAAAATTTAAAACAAATCAAAAGGCGTGCTATGTGTTGTGCTCGTTGTGTTGTCCATGTGTGCTTTGTTGACGATTATCCTGCATCACTACACAGAGGGGAACCTAGTAACTGAGTGTCCATGGATACAGGGAATGGGCCACTCCCCTATAGGACCAATGGGATGAGTTGTGCATGTATCATCAACTCTTCCATTTCATGCACCAAATCAATACAATACTTTCCCAAGCACCCAACCCACTCATACATCCTAATACTTTGAAATTTGTTGGACTCGAGGGAACGAACCAAGAAACTACCCCATCCTATAGAAGTACTCACTTGCGCCCAATACAATACATTGTGAATTTTGTGGGTCCACGATGCATGCTACAAACCAATGCAAGTAATTAGATGTGCTTGCCGACATACTAGACCAAACTACATTTAGGATAAATGAAACACCCCAGGGGTTGGGAAGAGGCTGGGGAAGTGGTGGTGTAGGCATATTTAGAGGAGGGAGTAATGGAGTATGAGGATCAGGTCATTGTTACAATTGTGATGAACAACGACATATGTCCATAGACTTTCCTCATCTGAGATGACCATGGTGTTCACATTGCATAACTAATGCCCACGCAACTGAAGAGTGCCCAGATCTGATCGCAAAGTGGGAGGAGCAGGCTTGTCAAACAATATTTAACTTCATAGGCTCAGAAATAATGATATAATAGAAAGAGAATTTACCTAAAGTCGACATCATAACTCACAAAGGAGGAAAAACTAGGGTAGATGCAGACAATCGACCCAAGATCCAGAAAGCATCCCCCATGGATAACAGGTATGATCCTTTGAAACAAAAACTATTTTTCAAAGATGAATAGAAATATTTAAAGGAGAATGTGCTCCATAAATAAGATAAAATCATCCTAAAGTCACCCTTCAACCCAAGAATGCTCAAGCTCCTACCTCACCTCCTACACCCTGAAACCCTGTAAATTTAAGAAGACCCCGTGACCAGTCTCAAAATATAATCAAGCTCTGGTTTCAATTATTATCTGAGATATGAGAAGTTTTAGAACACCTTATACCTAATCCTGGGGGATGATGGAACCCCATAGACTAATATAACCACCAACCTCCCTGAGAAGAATACAGAGAGAGTACAAAGAAGGAAGGTATGAACTGGAAAATAATTTATGTTGGAAGCCCAGTTAGACAACTTTGAAATTAAATATTTCATGCTAGACTTGGGCTCAGACGTCAACATATTACCAAAAAATACTTGGGAGGATCTAGGGAAATCTCAGTTAGTCAATCCCCCCATATAGCTGAGAATAGAAAATAAATATTGCATTTTTCTAGTGGGAAGGATGGAAGATGTGGAAGTAGATGTTGCGGGAGTTAAAACAATAGTTTATTTTGAAGTGATTGAAATCATGGGAGATGAATACCCCTACCCTTCCTTATTAGGAATTGATTGGGATTATGAAAATTATGTTTTCATTGACCTAAAGAGATACATTGTGACCTTTGAATCAAATGGAGTAGAAGTAGTCCAACCATTAGGTCCATACATGGGACCTAAATATATTGAGCCAGTGGATAATAACATGGAATAAAAATTTATCGACTAGTTATACACTTTAACAACAGGGATGAGGCCGAATTACATCAACCCCATTGCAGATGGATCTATAAGTTGGAGGAGTATATAGTTAGCTGAGGATGACTCAGAACTAGATTTTGATAGTTGGCAACAAGGTTCATACAAAAAATTTTCAAGATGTTGCGCAACTATTAGGGAAATGAGATGGATTGGAACCAATATGAGGGATCACCCAACATACGATGGTACTTCATATTTGAATATATTTCTCACTATTATAGAAAAAAAATTTGCACCAAAGAAAAGGATCTCGGTTCTAGACATAGATTTAAAGGATACCCCAACCAAGTGGTGGGCCACTCACAGAGCTTCACTTTTATATTGGGAGGATGCAAAGAGATCTATTCAATACAGTTTTTTCAGAAGAAATCAAGTAACATCGGAGATGAACATGGATTTTCGTGAAGTGCAGCTATTCAATGGGCAGTCTGACCCCATAATACCTGTTGAGTATTTCATTAAGAAATGGAAATTTGTGCAAGTACCATCTTAGTTATGGGTTCACTTATGATGCAGGAGCATCACTCCAACCCAACAATGCACCAGCTAGACAACACATCAAAGTGCATTCAAGAAGGGGAGAGGCGAAAACCCTCTCATTTTTCCCTCACTTTAAAATTTCAAATTGTAATTAAATGTTGTAAGGCTGGAAGAGCCAAAGCAATGCCTTTGTGTGGGAAGGAGATGAAGTTGCTTTTAATGGTTGACAGGTTGATGAATATCTAGATCCGATTTGGGCTAGATGGAATTGATTGTAATTCGATGTAATTAATGAGAGTAGGTAGCTTGGAGGGAAATGCTCGAGGAGCGCCTATTTTGTAAAAGATATTTGTATATAGAATTCATTAGGCAAGGCTAGAACAAATTAGAACAGAGGAAGAGAAGAGAGAGACGAGACTTTGTTGCAGTCCAATCTTTTGTAAACATTGTAACAGACATTTAGATTAATATAAAGAGCAGATTGTCTTGCATATGAGTCTATGTGTTTTATGTGTATTTGATAAATATTATTTGTGTGTTAATTTATGCCATAGATGTATGTTAGGTTCCATCTATAGGGATAGAAAAAAAATTCTATTTGTGGGTTTTTTTATTTCAGTCTGGGTTATTTGTGGCTTAATGCAAGGGGTTGCATGATAGAGTGTTTAAGACTCTGTGAGCCAATGCAAAGAGTGCACATATGAGTTCTATGGAATTCAGGCAAGAACGTACCAGGAGGGCGCACCAAAGGAATCATAAACTCAAAGGAGAAGCCTCAGAGTTACTCAATACTCTGGAGGTGAAGACTATGTAGAGGAAGGCACAAAGAGACAGAAACACTGAGGATTTTGTGAAGTTCTTCCAGGAGGGCATCGAGCAAGCGCAAAGAGTTCATAAGAAGAAATCTATTTTGAGTTCAGATATAAGGGAAGTGTCTAGGATAAGACACTCATAGAGTTACTGAATACTCTGGAAGCTCAACTAGGAGTGCTTGAGTGGAATTCGCCAAGAGGGCACTTGCATCTCTTCGAGGGACACAAGGGATAGATACATTTGAGGGCCGAGTAGTTGAAGCTCAAGGAGACAGATTTGTTGAAAACTCTATAAGAATACCTATGCAAGGAGTGCATCAGGCCAACACTCAGACAAAGTGTTGAAGACATCTAGTTGAAGGCTGGTCAAGCATAAGGAGTCTGCAGGGAAGCAAATTGTTTCAAGTTCATAAGCTCAGGAGGAATAGTACCTTTGCGTACAAGGTTCCTTTAGAAAGAAGAAGAAGGCCGAGACAATTCTAGGTCCAAGCCATAGACAAGCTCAAGAGAGCTAGCACAAAGTTTCATGTAGAACGCAAGTGTGCACAGGGTCGAGGTCAAGTTTCATTGAAAAAATCTCAGGAGGGAAAGAGAAAGTCGAGACCCAACATTCGGGCTCGCAGGAGGACAATTGAAGGTCGAGACCTTTGAAACGTTGGAAATGTTCCAAGTCAGGAAGAAATTCAAATATTAGGAGTAGGAGCATCAACAACCACTAGGTCATCTACAGTGGAGGAAATCTGGATCATTGAATCTCACGCCTAGACATCGAGAAGAGCGTGCAGGAGGAAACAGATCTCAGCCGTAAGATCTGGGAGCACGTGGGCCAATAGCCATCGAATACAGGGAACGTGAACAAGGTTTAACCCCATTGAAGTTGCACAAGAGAGTGGATATCGCGAAACACGAAGTCTTGAAACCATTAGGACCATCCCTCGTTAGAGGACAGGTGAAAGCAGATCAACATTTCGCTGACTCACGACTCAGAGAATTCAAAGGGATGAATTATAAGTACTTGTGAAATCCGAGTTCGTGAATTGATCTAAGTCATAGGATCGAGGAAGGATTTGGGTCGTTAGATCTAAAGTGTCGGGATTTCAGAGGTCGGGAGAGTCAAGGTGACTCACAAACAAAGACTCGACATGTGAAATCATGACAGACATTTGTTTAGGCTCGTGGTCATCGCACGTGGTCACATGAGAGAAGATTGTGCCTGGTTCTTGCTCGCATAGGTTGAGTTTCATAAGGACCTATGGATTTCTTCATGGGATTCCAGAAGGGAATCCAAGAGCTGCTTCAAATCCGATATTTAGTGTGATCCTTGATTGAGAGGTCAACAAACCATACCGAGGTAGGGGGTCTACATCAAGTGGTATCAGAGCGAGAAATTTTGTCTATAAATTTCAGGCGAAAGAGAAGAAGGAGACAGAGTGAAATTCTTTGTGCACGGAGATATGTTTGCATGTAGGTAGCGGACATTTGATATCCAGGTGAACTGTAGGAGAAGTTGGGAATTCTCTCAGTTGTAGAGTAAACAACAAACTTTCCAGGAGGGCAGGTAGAGGAAGGCGATGGATACTAAAGGCCATGAACGTGGTCCAAGAGAAGACCACAAAAAAAAAAAATCAAGGCTGAGATAGACAAATATCTCAGTGATATAAGAGTGCAAATGGAGAATCTTGCATTTAAAATGAAGCAGGATGCTAAAATGCATTGGGTGTATGAGTGGCCAATGAAGAAGAAGGTGAAGTGGCCAATTAAAATATCGTTTCCCAGAGGAAAGGAAAGGTTTTTGAGAGTGTGGTTGAGGTATGTTTAAAGCCTCAGAGGTGAAGAGGATATGGTTCACATCTATGAGTCAGAAATTGGGAAGAGTCTCAATGATGGTGATGAGAAGAGATGAGAGAAGGGTCTCAAAAACTGCCCGACGAGAAGTGAGGGAATTTCAGGTTGCCTAGAGGGAAATGAGAATAGGTCAATGGTTGATATCAAAGACTTCCATGTGGGCAGTGAAGAAATTTTAGATTTCCAGGTGGGAAATGAGATGGGATCATTAGAGGATCTCATAGACTGCGAGGAGGGCAGGGCATAAATCTTAGATTTCTAGGTGGGAAAGGGAGAGAAGATGAACTTAGTTGAGAGTTCATATCAGGAAGGAGAGTTGATGGAGGAAGATTAGAGGTGTATTCTTATCATTAGGGGAATTCAGATATTCCTACCAAGCAACCTAGTTGAGGCCAGAGTATGTGTTGCAGATGCAAAAATAGAAGAAGGGAAACCAACAGTGACTGTCATAGAGGAAGAAGAAATGGAGTAGACATCAGAATGTGCCCTAGTAGAACAAGAGCATGCAGATAAGGTGCTCACTCCATGGGATAAGGAGTTAGATATGTTGGAGGATTGGTTGAAAAATCCAGAGCTAGTAGATGACTGCCATGAGCAGACAATCATGCAGATTTTGGGAGAAGGGCATTCAACATAACTGCTCGGAAATTTTGGCCAGGAAGTTGAACAGATGATGACTACATTTTCGAGGTCAACAATAGAAGATGGAGCATACCAACTGGAGGAAGTTGGAGATATGCCAGCAGGAGAGTTGGCAGAAGAAAAGTTGTCAGAAAGAGAAGTTGAGCAACAACTCAGTGATGAGACTACAGAGATGAACTTTGCAGTAGTGTGGCAAGTTAATACCACAAGAGATGGAGAAAATCAGAAGGGGTATCGAGTTGATCTACCCATTAACAAGAAGGAGTTGTAGATGAGAATATTTCATAAGATAAACAAGACATTAGAGCAGCTGGAAGAGGAGATTGAGTAGATAATAAGGCTGATGTTGAGGTCAACATAAGAATATGGTAGAAAAGGGAAGCTGAGCAGAAGGAAGCTTGCAAGAGAAGCAGGGAAGCAACAGTGGCACCAATGGACATCTCCAAAGAACAGTTTGGGATCTAGGTGGATTTCAAAAGAGCTGGGAAGCTCATGAGCAGGAGCTCATGATTTTTTCACAGTATTGGAGTATGATGCAGGAGTATCTCTCCAACCCAACAAAGAGCCAACTAAATAGCACATCAAAGCGCATTCAATAAGGGGAGTGGTGAAAACCCTCTCATTTTTCCCTCACTTTCAAATTTCAAATTGTAATTAAATGTTGTAAGGCTGGAAGAGCCATGCCGATACCTTTGTGTATTCAGGAGATGAAGTCGCCTTTAATGGTTAACAGGTTGATAAAGATATAGATCTGATTTGGGCTAGATGGTATTGATTGTAATTCAATGTCATTAATGAGAGTAGGTATCTTGGAGGGAAAGGCTCGAGGAGCCCCTCTTTTGTAAAAGATATTTGTATCTAGAATTCATTAGACAAGTCTAGAACAAATTAGAATAGAGGAAGATAAGAGAGAGTCGAGACTCTGTTGCAGTCTGAGCTTTTGTAAACATTGTAACAAACATTCAGATTAATATAAAGAGAAGTTTGTCCTGCATATGATTCTATGTGTTTTATGTGTATTTGATGAATGTCATTTTTGTGTTAATTTATGATGTAGATGTATGTTAGGTTCCATATGTAGGGATAGACAAAATTTTCTACCTTTGGGTTTTCAAATTTCAGTCTGGGTTTTTGTGGCTTAATGCAAGGGGTTGCATGACAGAGTGTTGAAGACTCTGTGAGCTAGTGCAAAGAGTGCACATATGATTTCTATGGAATTCAGGCAAGAACGTGCCAGGAGGGTGCACCAGAGGAATAATAAACTCAAAGGATAAGCCTCAGAGTTACTAAATACTCTAGAGGTGAAGACAGTGCAAAGGAAGGCACAAAGAGACAAAATCACTAAGGATTTTGTGAAGTTCTACCAGGAATGCATCGAGCGAGTGCAAAGAGTGCACACGAAGAAATATATTTCGAGTTCAAAGATAAGGGAAGTGTCTAGAAGAAGACATTCACAGATTTACTGAATACTCTTCAAGCTCAACAAGGATTTCTTGAGAGGAAGTTTCCAAGAGGGCACTTGCATCTCTTCTAGGGACAAAAGGGACAAAGACCTTTGAGGTATGAGAAATTGAAGCTCAAGGAGACATATTTTTTGAACACTCTGGAGGAATACTTTTGCAAGGAGTGAAATACGCCAACACTCAAATGAAGTGTTGAATATAACCAGTTGAAGGCCAGTCGAGCACAAGGAGTGTGCAGGGAAGAAAATTGTTTCAAGTTCGTAAGATCGGGAGGAATAGTATCTTTACGTACCAGGTTCTTGTATAAAGAAGAAGAAGGCTAAGACACTTCGAGGTCCAAGCCACAAAAAACCTCAGGAGAGGTAGCATGAAGTTGCACGTAGAGAGCAAGTGTGTGCAGGGCCGAGGTCAAGTTTCATTGACAAAATATCAGGAGGGAAAGCGAAAGTCGAGACCCAACAGTCGGGCTTGCAGGAGGACAATCGAAGGCCGAGACCTTTGAAACGTTGGAAATATTATGAGTCAGGAAGAAATTCAAAGATCAGGAGGAGGAGCATCGACAACCAATAGGTCAGCTATAGAGGAGGAAATTTGGACTATTGAATCTCACGTCCAAACACCCAAAAGAGCACATAGGAGGAAACAGATCTCAGTCGTAGGATCTGGGAGTGTGTGGGCCAGCAACCGTTGGATCCAAGGAATGTGCACAAGGTATAACCCCGTTGGAGTTGCACAAGAGAGTGGATATCGCGAAACGCAAAGTCCCAAAACCATCGGGATCATCCATCGTCAGAGGACAGGTGGCAGGAAATCAACATTTCGCTGACTCGCGACTCGGAGAAGTCAAAGGGAAGAATTATAAGAACTCGTGAAATATAATTTCATGACTTGATTTGTGTTGTCGGATCGAGGAAGGATTTGGGTTGTCATATATAAAGTGTTAGGATTTCGAAGGTTGGGAGAGTTGAGGTGACTCACAAACAAAGACCCGACAGGCGAAATCACGATGCACCTTTATTTAGGGTCGTGGTCACAGGCCGTGGTCACGTGAGAGAAGCTTGTGCCTCGTGATTGTTCACATGGGCCGAGTTGCAAAAGGACTTATGGATTTATTCATGGGATTACAACAAGTAATTGAAGAGCTTCTTCATGTCAGAGAATTAGTGCGATCCTTGACCGAGAGGTTGAAAGACCCTACCGAGGTAGGGGGTCTGCGTCAACTTATTTTTCCACTCATTAGATGTGATTCCAAAAACTTGGTACATCTATGAAGAGACCAGAAGACAAACTAACTAGTGCCAGACACTAGAAGACCAATTTTGCAAAGACTTTTATTTTATGGATAGGACTCCTGAGCTTCACCTAGTCCTTCAAAGAATTCAGAAGATATTATTTACTGATGATTGTGAATCCAGATCAAACCCAATAGTATCTTCTGATCATGCCCATTTTCTTCAGTCCAACCAAGACCAAAACTACTGACGATTATGAATCCATATCAAACCCAATAGTATGTTATGATCATTCCTATTTTCTTCAGTCCAACCGATACCATTTTCTATCGGAATACTGGTAGACTGTTGCAAAGTTGATAAAGACCTGGAAGAAACTAATGAAGTAGAAGAACTTAGCAACCTCAATATTAAAGAATTTGTGGGAACTAGGGAAATCTAGGATAGTACACCTAATCATACAAGTAGCACCTATACCCATCCTATAAATCTACAAAAATAAAGCATAGGGAGTGAAGACCATCCTAAGATAGCCTCTATAGGGGAATTCTGGGATGAGAAGACCATGAATGAAATCTAGAGTCTATTGCAGGAATACAAAGACTTATTCCCAAAAACCTTTTTAGAAATGAAAGGCATAAAAGGACCCATGGGAGAGATGAAGATTGAGCTAAAACCTTACTTGAAACCTATGAAGCACAGACCATATAGTCTCAATCCCAAGGTAAAATAAAATTTCAAAAGAGAAATAGACAAAATGGTTACGGCAGGACTAATCTTCTTGATCGAAGAAGTATAATGGGTTAGACTAATAGTAATATAGATAAAAAATGGTATCGAGGACACTCGATTCTATGTTGACTATAGGAGTTTGAATGCCACATGTGTACACGATCCATTTCCAAAACCCTTCAGTGATGAGGTATTAGATCAGGTTGCAGGGAAAGAAGCATATTCATTTACAAATGGATTCTTGAGGTATAACCAGGTCATAAGTTCAGAGGATGACAAGAATAATACCACTTTTATAATTGAGTTGGGGTCATTCGCATATAATTTAACTCCTTCTATCCTGAATAATACCCGTGCAGTCTTCTTCGTGATTGTTATTGCAGAATTTCATGATTTCATACACAGGCGCCTAGAAGTCTACATGGATGATTGGATGGTATATAGTCTATTGAAGGAGCACGTAGGGATACTTCGGTTGATGTTTGATAGATGTCATGAGTTACAGATAACTTCAAACATGAGGAAGTTTATTTTTTGCATACCGAACGACAACCTTATAAGCCACATTGTTTGTCGAGAAGGAGTCATGGTAGACCCAGCTAAAGTTGTAGTTATCCTGAACATGCCACCACCTACAAGTGAGAAATAATTGTTTAGGATGCTTAGGAATATAGGATACTACCGTAGGTTCATCATAAGATATTCCAGTATTACAACACCATTGGAGAAATTACTAAAGAAGTTTGAAGCATTTCGGTGCATGACTAAGTGTGACAAGGCGTTCGATACACTCGAGGAAAATCTCAGTACTACACCAATCCTTATACACCCCAATTGGAAATTGAATTCCATGTACACGTGGATGCATCAAGTGTTGTGCTAGGATCTATCTTAGCGCAACCAAGGGAAGAGAATATTGATCACCGTATATACTTTGCCAACAGAAAATTGCCTCAAGGTGAATGAAAATACACAACAATTGAAAGGGAAGGTTTGGCTATGATTTATGCATTGCAAAAATTTCAACACTATTTACTAGGTTCTCATTTTAAGTTTTTCATTGACCATTCTGCATTGAAATACCTTTTAACTAAGCATGTTCTTGAAGGAAGGATTTGCAGGTGGCTCTTACTCTTTCAAGAATTTTCCTTTGAGGTAATTGTCAAACCTAGAAGATGTAATGTAGGATTGTATCACCTGTCAAGACTGGAATTAGGGAAAAGTGGAGGGGAAATGGATGACTAGTTCCTTGATGTAGACCTATTACATATTGAATACATTGCAGAATATCTCGAAGATATTGTTACTTTCCTCAGTATAAGGACTTGCCCAAAGAATTATTCTGCAACCCATAAGAGGCACCTAGTAGTTTGTGCACAATATTACCAACTTATTGCATGCCAACTCTATAAGATGGGACTTGATAGACTTCTGAGATGATGTGTCCAAAACCATGCAAGGTAATATATCCTATGGGAATTACATAATGGAATTGTGGGAGGGAACGTTGGAGGGAAAGCTACAGTACAAAAGGTTCTCCAATTTGGATTATGGTGGACAACATTATTCAAAGATGGTAAATTATATGCTAGGTATTGTGATGTTTGTCAATGAGTAGGGAAGCCATCACGCAGAGACAAATTACCTCTTCATCTAGTTAGGAAACTGCAAGCCTTTGAGAGGTGGGTTTTTTACTTTATTGGACTAATTAACTAGCCTTCCAGACATTCAAAGGCCAGATATATCATTACCACAAAAAAATATCTTACGTTGTGGGATGAAGCAGAAGTGATAAAGGATTTTTCAATAGACACAATGGCTAGATTTATATTTGAAAATATTATTGCTCGGTTTGGATGTCCTAGGATCTTGACTAGTGATCAAGGGAGCCACTTAATTAGCAGCACAATCGCAACATTGATGACACAATTTCTTATTCATCACCATAAGAGCAGTCCCTATAATCCACAAGCTAATATCATAGTAGAGGAATTCAACCATATTTTGGAGAGAGGGATGACTAAGGTGTGTTGCGCAAATAGGGAGGATTGGGATGACAAAGTTCCAATAGTTTTATGGTCTTATAAGACTACCACAAACAAGTTTCACAAGTACATCCCATTTCAGTTGGTCTATGGGAAGCAAGTTGTGGTACCTGCATAGTTTATTACCCGTAGTCTCTATATAGCTCGGGCTACACACATTACAGATGATGCATAAGTTGTGCAAAGGATTGCAGACCTGCTGGAACTAGAAGAAGCAAGGTTCCTCATTGATTTTCATCATTTAGTGGAAAAATATAGAAAAAAGGCTTGGCATGATAGACAAATTAATACTAAGAAGTTTTTTCAAGGTGATAAGGTACTCCTATATGAAAGTCATTATCAGAAACATCCATGCAAGTTGTGCATGCATTGGTTAGACCCATTCCTAGTGGTTGATATCAGAGAGACTAATGTGGTCAAGCTAGAGCAACTAGATGGTGTCCTTTAACCAGGGTGGGTGAATGGTAAACACCTGAAACCATACATTACCCACACTTAACAAGAATCATGGTTTCTCCAATCTAAGGGAGCATGTATAGTAGGTAGACTTCGATTTTTTGCTGAGTTTTGTAGCAAGGTTGAATTTTGTTTTGTGTAATAATGTCAGAGTGTGCTTAGGACCACCATGACATATCCATCTCATTTTCATTGTTAGGTGTTTTTTTAACATGCCCACACAACAAAGAATTATCCGATGTGTATTCAATCTACTCAGCCATAGAAGTACAACCACCGAAAAATCTTTGTGGTTGGGGGAGAATCGAATATGAACTTTATTAATGGCTAAGTCATAATGATGTCATTTCCAGTTGTATCTTTTAGGGTAACTACCACGAAATGTAATCATGTCCCATCAAGTCTTAAAAGTGTTGGTCCACATAGATACTATCAATAAGATGGCCATGATTCTCAACCGTTAAAATGGTAAGAACCTCACATCGACCATGTGTTGAGTAAGAGACCCATTAAAGTTAGTATCCGGCTAAAAGATCTTACCCCATTATCAGTCCCGTCACACATTCACGCCATAGATTTCACTTTGGAATAATTACTCATTCATGTTACCTTAGCTATAATACTCTGTAATATTGTTCAAAACGCCATTCTATTCACCTACTTGTCTTCTCCTATTGAGTCCCTGCATCCTAGTGCATTCTGAGAAGTTGATCGCCACCTAGTTCCCGAGCCAGTGTTGATACTAACACTATAGCATAAAAATGAGAACAATATCAAGAGGACAAAGCTCCATATAGAGAGAAGAAGTTCCAGATGATCCCTATGATCCCAAGATTGAGGTTTCCAGCGATGTCAAAGGAAAATTCGACCAGACAAAACTCCTCGACTTGGATCTCACGGACACAACATTGTTCCCTCAACTGAACATTGACGTTTTCTATGAGATGGACTTCAGGCTTATATGAGAGGTGCAGTTCCTCCCAAAGGATGATTTTTTGAATCTATTCCATCAACAATCATGAACCTTCGGGACCTCCCAGTGTTCAGAACCACTAGAGAAGTTGTGCAATGCACCAAATTCTTGATCAACAGGGTGCATGATAGAATTTTATGGCTCGAAAAATGGTATCCCATTCATGCTGAATATATTCACCAGCTGACAAGATTACCTTTGGAGGGAGAAGACGTCTCCAAAGGATTTCAAGGATTAATAAAGCATGGAAAGAGGAAGGGAGAGATTATCTTGTATGACTGCTTCCATACACAAAGGGGAGGTTGCACAACAAATATTGAACCATTCCTCCCTAAGACAGTCATAATGGCATGCTACGTGATCACTAGCAAGGTCATGCGCTCTTACTATAAGGGTGGATGTTCATTGGATTCCCTATAAGTGGTTGAATTCTGCGCAAATGGTGCAATGCTCAATTGGTGTAGTTACTTGTTGGAAGAAATCCTTGTTGCTTGAGGGGAATTTCAAGAGAAGGGAGGTGCCTTCACATATGGATATCTGATTTTGGATTTTTCAATGTTGAAGTGGAGGCCACCCATGAGAAGATAGTTAGCACCTGTCGACAAAGGACTCCCGTTGGTTGATCTTATCCTCCTTCTACTTCTTAGGCTGACCCAGGTTTAGATCTAAACAAGCTTCCAACAAATCCCTCTAAAACTATTTACCCTCCTAGTAAAACAAAAGGCAACACAAGACACATAGTGTACTACACAATCTCACCCAAGATAGTTCTATGGGTGGCTGAAATGCTCAGGTGCTTGTAGCATAGGAATGAGTGGGGATCTCAGATTGTACTTTGTGATATTCATTCATTTACTATCTCATACATCTAGATTAAATATATTGTCCTTATTTATCCATGCATGTAAATAAGTATATATAAATACTTCATCAAGTCATTTATCTAAGAGGTTACCATGGACATAAAATAAGTAAACCATAAACAATTCAAATAACACATGATCTACCATGGTTCACCCCCTCCTGGGCTACATCCACAAATATTTGGATCTCAATCTCTTTTATTATGTTTCTGCAATAATCATGCCCACACACACTACAATCTATGGTATTACAATCACCACAGGCACCTTGATCCTTGTGAGGCTAAATAGGTCACACCAAGCTCCTCAATCTACGATCTAACCCTCGGGGCCGAGTTGTTCGACTCTCCTCTAGCTCAAAAACTTACAAAAGGTTACATTTCTTACAGTCTCTGGTTTTATATATGCAAAACAATCTTCCTTTTCATGCTAGCCTCCAAACTCCTTTTTTTCTCTTCCTATACCTCCTTGGTATTTACTTATACATATTCTTCGCTTATCAGCCATTACAATATCTTACAAAAACCCTAACCCCAATGTAGTTAGGTTTCCTTGCATGATTTCATAGCACATGTTTCTTTTCCTTCCAGGTGTCTTTCTCTCACTTCGTGCTTTTCTCTCCACAAATACCCTTTTCCCAAAAATGGGCATGCGCCCAAAAGGCCCCCAAAACTAACATGTGGTTCATCCCAAGCCACCTATGCTTTGCAAGCACCATCGACAACCTTTGTTTTATTGTGGAACTTATCTGCAAGTTCACTTCCTCATATTTGGACCTACGCATCCTTTTCTGTGAGCGCTTCTACTGCTTGCACTGTGATCTCCTTATGGATAATTGTAGCACACTCTACCTATTCTTGCGCCATTGTATTCTTTTCCTCCTCCGATTGTGCAATAATATCCTCTTTTATATCTTGGAGAGGTTCCATCTATGTTTGTCTCTCCTGCCTCTATGTCTTTGCTACTATTAGCTCTGATTGTAGCTTCTTCATGTCTTATGCTCCCTTGATATGCTCGATGATAGTCATTGTTTTCTTCCTCTGCTTTAGGTCTTGTATGGTTGTGCTTATCTTTCCTTCTTCCTGGTCCCACTGTTGGACTTGTTCAATTTCGTCCAATACTATCCATAGTTGTGCTACCCTATCAAAAAATTGCACAAATACATTGACCTATTATTCCATTTCGTCCATTTTTCCTGCAACTTATTTCCTCCTTTATTCTTTCACCTCTGTGGGAGTCATAGGAATGAGTTTTTCCTTGATTTTTTCAATCTCCTATTGGTATTGATAAATTGTTTCAACAATATGATCAATATTATGCACTCTGTTGGGCTCTTCTATTTGCATGTTGTTTGGAATTCTTTCATAGGATGTAGTCACTCCCTGCTCAAGCCTATCCGTGCGATATTTCTATTCTTCGTTCTCTGTAGTCAGTTGGTCACATGTTATTTGGAGCATTTTCGTGACTCCTCTTCTCACCTCTAGGTTGGTGGAATATTTGTGGGCCCTCGACTGTACTTCCTTCATGACACTTTCTTGTAGCCCATAGAGAGCCTTCGTGGGTATCTGCGTTAGTATTATGTCCAAATCTTCAACCTCCTGCAGTAGTGTCTGTGTTGTTTCAGGATCCAACCTTATCATTTCACGTGTGATGGCAAATGTGTCGTTGCTCTGGGTGACAAATTATATTGTCTCTTCATGTTTCTTTTCTACTAGTGGCCTCGTTACTTCCTTCTTCTACTGCGTAGTGGCTTGATATTTTTCATGGTCCCATAGCTCTTGTATATTCTCATGGAATTATATCAACTTGGACATGATCTTCTCTATCTGTGCCTCCATTTTTTTGACTGCTTCCTCACTCCTATATTGGACCTTGTCCACAACAAGCTCTGCATCATCCCAAGTGTTGGCCCTTGGTTATGGAAGGAAGAAAATATTAAGGAAGAAAAGTGAAGTAAGAACTATGTGGAAGGCACATAAACCAAGGAGGGGTCGAAGAGGTTAAAGAAGAAGAAAACGAGTGAAGTAAAGGAAAATCTATCCGTTGAAAGAGAAGATCGAGTAAGAAAAAGAAACAAAGAAGAGGGATTGTGGACAACTCAGTAAGTGGGAGAATACATCAATGATTTCTTTGGATCACCTCATAAAAAAGAAGGAAAGATAGGCTGGCGAAGCCCTGAAAATGCCGGTCAAGTTGACGTAGGGTTTAGGCACCTAGGGTTTTGGCACCTAGGGTTTTGGATCTAGGGTTTTGACACCTAGCATTTTTCCATGTAATGTATAAATAAAGGTCTAGGAGAGTCGAGGGGGTTTCTCAATAGTGGGTTCATTGGTATGGTGATTGTTGTTGTTCATTGTGATAACTATTGTTGAGAACAATATTGAGTCTGTATTGTAAGATCTTCAGCTGGGTGCAAAGATCAACCCTGCATTTGGGTGCACAAGGAGGGGAGAGAAAGAGAGAAGGAGAAAAAGATCTACAAGATAAGTGCATAGATAGAACTATATGTTTTCATCTAATATATCAAGAAACATAGTTATATGGATGTATCCCTAGGGAGAGGGTGAACCACGTATATCTTGTTGTTCTGTGTGAATGATGTTGTGTTATTTGTCATCTAATATCATGTTAATGCATTGTTGTGTTAGATCAGAGTTATAAATTGCGAAGTGAGATTAATAGTGGTAAGAGTAGCTAGATTTGTTTTTGTTGTACTTGGAATCACTTTGCATTTCCTCTGGTTGTAGACACCTATGTCCTGCAACCCCCTATTTCTAATTCGGGTGAGACTGCATATGCTTCACAAGTGTTGCCGAAAGGGCCAGTAGTTAGGGCTTGTTGATGTGTTGTAAGAATTGAACCCTGGGTCTGCCCATGTGCCAACAAATTGTTTTGTTTCCAGGACCAGGATTTTCTTGAGGGAATGTCAAGGTGGTATCCATCGAAGACAAAAATTCAGAAGTGGATAGAAGAACAAGAAAAGAACTTCATTGAAGATCAAAGAAATAACCCTAGCAATAGCAAAGAAGGCTGGTTGGGAAGATACATCTTTACCAACATACATTATATTTTCTTTGGAGGATTTCATAACGAGTTATACGAGTGGTTAGCCAGATTGGCAGATACCTAGTTTGAGATCAGATCTAGACCACCTGTGGTTTGGACAACGACATTGATCAAGAATTTCAAGAGAGTTTATAATGTTGTGTCTAGAGAAGTGGATCTCTAGTTTGATAACACTATTGGAGGGTACATTACTGAGTTTTCCATTGATAGAGTAGAATCATATAGTCAAGAGGAGAGGTATTTCTTTAAGGGACCTAGAGGAAAGTTCCTACACTTCTTGAAGCTGAGGATTAAAATGTTATTGCATGAAAAGAATATCCTGAAGATAAAGTGAAGCTAATGTTCAAGAATTCAGACAGTGTCAGTGACACATAGGTTGGACACATGCACAGTGGGAGACCGTTCAAAGAGGTTCCTCTTGTGAACCTATTTAAGAAAAAATACAAAGAAGAGGGATTCTACAATGGAGAAGAAGCATATCCGACAGACTAAGAGCATTCAGAGTCCACAATGATAAAGGAAGTAGGATCTGGAGAACCTCACCGAGGAGAACTAGAAACTTTAGGCACTGCGCCTACTATTAAAGTAAGTAATATTACTCCTCCTGTTGTTTTAGAAGCATTAAGTAACCAAAGTAATCAAAGTAGTCAAAGAAATCAGAGTACTATTACAAGAATTTTAGCACATACTCAGACTAGAAACCTAGGAATATCTATGGAAAATAAGATGAGGTTACCCATCTTCAGAGGAGATGGATCTGAAGATCTTGACCAACACTGGTTCTTATGCGAAGCTATGTGGAGCATTAAGCAAGTCATCGATGAAACTGTTAAGATAGACCAGTTTAGTACTAACTTGAGGGATCGCGCACTGAGTTGGTAAATGAAGTTTTCTACAACAAATGCACATCCTAAACTATTGAATGAAATTTAGACTGGGTTGAGTGCATAATTCAAGAATCCCAATTCGGAGTCACAATGTATTACAGAATTGAAGGAGATTAAGAAAAAGGTCACTAAACCTGTTTGGGATTTTGATCAGAGGTTTAAGACCCTGACAGGACACTTGAATTTTCAGATTCCATATGAAAAGAATAAAGATTGGTTCATTGTTACCCTCCTGCCACATATCAGAGTTCCTTTGATGAAACTAAAAATCGCTTCACAGGCTGAAGCTCTAGAGATTTCCATGAAATTAGAAGTATCCCCTGTAGGAAAATCTAGCCTAGGTATGAGTCAGATCTTAAATCAATTAACTAGTTTATCCTTACAAGTTAAAGATATGAAGAAAGATAAAGGAAAGGAGAAAAGAGAAGATATTTGGTGTATCATATGTAAATTAGAGGGCCATGACAAGCAGCATTGTCCCCTATTTCATGAATACTTGGCCTCTGTAGAAACTAGTCCTTTGAAGTAGGCTACTATACCCTGGTGCGAGGTATGTAGAACTAGACATCGCCCTGGTGAATGTTATTATATGAAAAAATGTGTCCAGACACCTACGAATCTCTATTGTACATTCTGTAAGTCTGTGGGACATGATGAGAAGGATTGTAGGGATAATGATCTCATGCATGAAATATCAAGGGATACATATAGAATTCAAGGAGAAACATAGAAAGAAGGAAACAATGCGTAGTTCAACTCCCCAGGAAGAGGAAACTTCAATCCTCGTGGTGGATTCAAAGGAAGAGGACAACGAGGAGGTATGGGTCGAGGTAGAGGTCAGATTATCTGTTACAACTGCGCACAACCAGGACATTTGGAAAGGGATTGTCAGAACCATTGTACCACTTGCAACTACTGTAACTCGTTTGATCATCTCATCGAAGATTGTCCAGTATTGTTGGCCAAACTCCAAGAGAGGTGGGGAGGAAACCAACAAGTACAATTAATATCAGTAGAACCTCGCAGTGAATACCCTATATTCATTGTTATTACTAGAGGAGGCACTGCTATAGGAGAAGATAGATTAACCCCAGGAAAGACTGCAGAAGGATCAGGGATCATAAGAGCTATAGAGAAGGCACATTTGTTTGATCCAAGAAGAGAGAGGCATACTTTTGAAGAAGCAAGGAAAGAATTTGTAGGAGAACAAGATTCTTTATCTAAGGCACAACCAAAGGTAAGGGAATGTGAAATGACACCAACATTTGATTAGTCCTCTCTATCTAGACAAGGAAAAGAGGTAAGAAATCTCATGGAATTTTTATACACATGTATCAATTTGATTAAAGATGAAAAAGTTGTACAAGAATTACAACACCTAGTAAGACAGTATGAAATTGGGAGAATAGACCCTATGCTAAGTAGAGTTGTGAATCAAGTATCAAGGAAAAGGAGAATAAACAAGGAATTACACCTTAGTGCTCAAATTGGAGACTATGATGTGGACTATGTGGTCCTGAACTTAGGATCAGAAGTCAATGTTATGATGAAGCAAAATTGGGTGTTGATGGGAAAACCTAGATTGATTTACTCTCCTATCAAGCTCAGGATGACTAATCAGTAGGCAGTGAGCCCTTTTGGAAGACTAGAGAATGTCCATGTAGACATCGATGGGATAAGGACATTTGCTGACTTCAAAGTGATTTAAATTGTTGATGATAGTTGTCCTTATCCTGTGTTTTGTTGAAACAATGTAAATGAAAAGAGTATTCTTATTATTATTGTTATTTTATTCATAGGATTAATCCCCATTGTGAATTAATCATGTCGGTAATTGTATTAGGACCAAATCCCCTTTTACGGATTGGTCATCGGACAATTGTAATAAGCAGAATAAGAAGTCGACCCCAACAGTTATTATTGAGACCCAGAAATAAATTAAAGGTGGGTTTACCCACCCAGAGTGAGAGGTCATCCCTGCCAGTGAAGACCCTTCACACGTGCCAAACTTGTATATATAGAGAGGCTAGCACCTCACTTTCTCACACAACACACTTGCTCATTTTCTAAGAGGCAAGCTGCAACTTACCAGTTGGAGAGAGGGAGAAGAGTGGCGCATCTTTTGGAGAGGACTATCTATATTGGTTTGAGTTATCTCTTGACATTGT
>SNQJ01S0037991.1:115218-128021 GCA_010110895.2 Picea sitchensis
TTGCAGGAGAAGGGATCTCTTGCCATAGATCCATAAGGATCTCAAGATCTAAAACATTCAGAGGAATGATGCAACCCAGGTGTGATTATTCTGATATACATCTATTTTTCATGACATTATCTTAATCAATGTTGCATGTTGAAGCTATGATCAAACTATTAGAAGGTGATCAAAATCTGGACCAGGGGGCAAACTTTTGCTCAATTTTCAAAGTGCTCGGAATGTGACAAAAATGGTGCCATTGTGTCCGTCTCGTCTTCCTGATTCCGATGGTATATTTACTTTCTCAAACGAAGTCTGTATGGAGAAGATATCGCGATCTGTTTGTCGAGCCAAACAAGCAAAAAATTGATGTTGACTGTACCTGTTCGTACAGTCCGTATAGGACACGTGTCAAGTCCATACATGACACGTGGCAGGTCCATACAGGACACGTGCCAGGTCCGTACAAGACATGTGGTGGGTCCGTACATGACACGTGGCGACTTCAGGGAGTGACACGTGGCATGCAGTTTTGGACTTTTTGGCGCACAGTTGGGCCAATCCGAAGGTGACACGTGTCACCACTGGAAGGGTGACACGTGGCACGGGTGACATCATCGGTTGATGTGGAAGGTTGACGCAGCAGGTGACTGGGCAGTATGGCGATGACATGGCAGGGTCGTACCATCCGTACGGTGACATAGCAAGTGGGTGACATGGCACGTTTTCATTGGTTGATGTTGGCGAATAGCGTGATGACACGTGTCCGGATGATGGCAAATAATATGAGGACACATTGCCCAATCCATGGGCGCCATGTGTCCCCTCATTTTTGGTTATTTGGTTGTATAAAAATTTGTTGGGGTCCGTGGGGTTCGACCCCCGGACCTCCCCCCATTGTAACAATTTCGCACGACCGCCCGACCAAAAGGCCACTGTATGTTCCTTGTAAAGGATGTGGGAAACATTTTATTTATGTTTAAACCATTGTATATCGGGTGGGGGGTCGGGCCGGGGCTTAGCCCCAACCCGTGGTTGTGTGATTTCATATATAACCAAGTTTTATGTTTGCGCGCGGGTTTATATATGACTCGTGGTTCCATTACCACATATAACCATGTATTGTAAATGTGCGCGGTTTATGCCACGTTTATGTTATATGACCCATTGTTATTGCGCGTGGTTTGGTGCACGGGGTTTGTTAACCCTCGGTCATATATGTTGTGTCGTGTGCCCGCGTTTTGGAGCGCGTGGGTTGGTTCCACGGTTTTTAAAACGGCATTAACCACCTTTTCGCCCAGCGCGAGGTTTTATGCCACCATGTGCCCAGGAGCCGAGGCGGTTGGGGGCTAGAGGCACCCTAAACGTTCTACGGTTTGCACCTTTGGCACGGATGTTCCCGGTGCCAGGTTATAATGCGTTTTTGGAGCGTGTTCTAGGTTCATGCACACAGAGGTGCATTTTGTAGAACCAGTTCCAACAAAGCTTGAAGGAGAAAAATGGAGGAGGCCTAACTTCTTCATCGTTTGGCCGATTGAGGTGTTGTAAAAGCCCAGCTATGGGTTTTTGGACGTGCTGGATCCATTGGTGCTTTTTTCAAGGCCATTTGAAGACTTCTTCTGCGAGTTTTTTACCATTGAAGTTTCAGCAAGCTCCAGAGAGTTTGAAGCCCTCTTTGATGGAGGACATGGTTTGGTGAGCCTATGTTTGTTTTCTGTGATTGAATAATCATGTTTGGCTAATTGATATGCTATAAACACATTGGGACAAGTTTAAGAGGCTGTTGAGGACTTTTATAGGTGTTTTTTCCAAAGAGAAGCTCAGGGAATCTTATGGCCACATGTAGAAGAGGTCATGCCCGGATGAGCCATGATCCGTTTTCAGAGTTCGATTCTATTAGTCATTTTGGTGTTTTTATATGTTCGATATCAATGGTGATTTATTTTTCCATTAGAGTTGAGCAGCATCATACAAAGAACTTTTGACTAATTAATCCCGAGCAAGTCCATTTATGGAGGCTCCCGAGGAAGTGTAGCAGGAGGGTGAACTCCTTATCATGTGGTGATTGTTCTAAGTTTGATGGTTTGTTTGTTGCAAGTTGTGTTGTTATTGTATTTATTGGTATAGCCATTTAAAAGAACATTTCTTCATACATAAGCATTTACAAAAAGTTAGAAGAACTTAACACATAAGTTTATATTTACATATTTATACACATGAAGCAAGGTCTGTAAAGTTTATTTTTATATGAAGTAGAGGGTGCTTACATAGCATAATAAGTCATCCCACTATTTCCAGAAGATCGAAGTTGGTATCAGAGCATAGTTGTTTTGCTCATGTGTTTGCCATTATAGCTTGATTGAGATTTAGCTATTGGTTTTGTGCAAAGTTTTGTGTTGAAGTTTGAAATCTTACCAGATGGAGGAAGCTTCAAGCGTTGGTAGTTCTTATGCATCTTCATTATCTAAATTCTTTGACAAAGAAGAGAGATTCTAATCATGAGAGATTTGATGAGAGAGATGTGTGAAGACATGAATGAGAGCATTGCCCTTGAAGGGGAGTTGATGGCCATGAAGAAGGAGAAAGACCGGCTTTTGCAAAGGTTGCATGAGATGGAGATTCCACTCCATGGGGGAAAGGGAAACCCTTACCAAGTACATGCATGAACATAGGAGTGTCTGTTGGTTTATCTTCTAATTCCTCTTCAGATAAATGTTTTGGTGGTTTGAAAATCACACAAGAGGAATAGGGTCCAAAGTATTGTTATTAGAAATGGGCTATGAAGGTAAAGGTTTGGAAAAGCATGCACAAGGCATTGTTGAACTATTGTTGTTGAAGATAGACCCAAGTATTGTGGTCTTGGATATGAAGGCGAATATGGAGAAAATTCCCAAGTCGAGGAGACAAAGGGAAAAGTTCAAAGCATAAAGTTCGTTTCAAGTTAACCTCCTTAGGAAGGCTTTAAAGGTGAAGGTTAAAGAACTTTTGTTGAAAGTTCAATCCCTCCGATACAAGAGACTGTGTTCAAGATGAATGCAGATGTGTGGAACAAAAGAGTTGTGACAATGATGGAGACAAGAACATTGTTGATGGTCTTCAAAGGGGAGCTTGTAACTCTTGATTCACCTCCTCAAAGCAGTGATAAAGGTGAATGTTCAAGGTATAATTTGGCTTATCATTCAGTTGCATTTGATTATATTAAAGCATGATAAATTTGGAAGAAAGAATCCTTGTACATTTTGTGGTTGTATAACCATCATGTTTCAAAGTGTTGGAAAAGATTAATCACTTTGAACTTTCTAAGAAAGACAGCGTGAAAGGAGGATGCAAAGGTTTGCACTCATTGTCAGAAGTGGGGTCATCTTGTTGACCAATGTTGGGCATTGCATACAACTATTAAGTCTGACCACTGATTGGATAAAGAATTGGTAGAATGGGTGATTTCCATCATTGATGTGAGAGTCAATGATGATTCACAAGAGGAAGATGTACAGTAGAAAGAGTCACCGTTGAGTTGGTTTGTGTAGAAATGGTTGGATTTCTTAAAGTAATGCTTGCATTTTTCTGATTGTAAATGCACTTTTAGTGTTATGTGTGCATTTACGGGAAGGTCGATATGATGTTTCAAATAAGTCACCATTTGAATTGTTGATGATTTTTCGACAACTATGTTGTGTGATGCGTGTTGTTGTTCAACTTGTGTTTTATTGATGGTGTTTATTGACTTGAAAGTTGATTTTTGAAAATGCAACAATGTGTTTTGATGAAGTACGAGATGTGACAATTTGTTTGGAGAACAAAAAGATTTTGTTGACATCATTTTCCAATCTTCTATGATTTGTTTTCAAGATTCCCGATGGTTTTCTTGGCTTGTGACAAGATTTCATAGGAAAGTTTTTGCAGCCATTAGGAAGTTGATAGGTGTTGACGTCAAAGAGGTTGAAAGAGGGACTTGATTCTCGTGGGAAGGCTGGCAGTCTTCCAAACACAAATAGAACAGTGGGTCAGCAACAGTCAGAGAACAATGGTTGAGGGACATAGTCGGTTGTAGTGCATGGCATGTCAAAGTGTTCAGGTGATTGTCGAAAAGATTTTGATATGACTTGAAAATAGACAGATAAGCCTTTGTGGGACCAAAAGCCTTTTTGGTAGGAAGGTGTGATCAAAATCTAGACCGGGGTCAAAATTTAGCTCAATTTTCGAGATGCTCGAAATGGGGAGCGAAAATGGTTACCATTGTCAATACGTCTAAGTCTTCCTAATTACAGCGATTATATTTACTTTCTCAAAGCGGGTTAAGTATGGAGAGAAGATGTCGCGATTTGTTACGGCCCAGGAGCCAAAGCAGTGAAAAATTGATGTTGATTGTACACGTAAATTACGGGGACCGTGTCAAAATTTCTGATCCGTCACGGGACCGTGGAAGATCCATCTGGGACACATGGAAGTCCATACGGGACGATGGCGACTTCGAGGAGTGACACATGGCATCTGGAGTTTGGACTTTAGGCATAGTTGGAGCCAATCTGAAGGTGACCGTGTCACCGGAAGAATTGACCGCGTGGCTTGCAGTATCATGTCCCGGATGACATGGTAGAGGCTGATACAAGGTGGCTGGGCGGTATGGTGATGGCGTGGCGAGGTTCGTACCACATCGATGCGGTGACGTGGCAGGTGGGTGGCGTGGCGCGTTTTCGTTGGTTGATGTTGGCGAATAGTGTGATGACACGTTTCTGGATGATGGCGAATAATATGAGGACCGTGCTTGATCCATGAA
Organism: Picea sitchensis; assembly: GCA_010110895.2. Taxonomy (NCBI): domain Eukaryota; kingdom Viridiplantae; phylum Streptophyta; class Pinopsida; order Pinales; family Pinaceae; genus Picea; species Picea sitchensis. Next base: position 119,978 of record SNQJ01S0037991.1, read on the forward strand.
GCCACATGTCCTCATTTTCAGTTGTTGGTTGTATAAAACTTTGTTGGGGTCCATGGGGTTCGACCCTCGGACCTCCCCACACAGCTAGTGCCTTCGTATGACTGCCCGGCCAATAGGCCACTGTGTGTTCCTTGTAAAGGATGTGGGAAACATTTTATTTATGTTTAAAACATTTTTTATCGGGCGGGGGGTCGGTAGGAGCTTAGCCAGGCGAGTAGTCATGTGATTTCATATATAACCAAGTCATATGTTTGCACGCGGGTTTATATATGACCCGTGGTTCCATTACCACATATAACCATGTATTGTAAATGCACGCGGTTTATGCCACGTTTATGTTATATGACCCGGTATTTATGCGCGTGGTTTGGTGCGTGGGGTTTTTAACCCTCGGTCATATATGTTGTACCATGTGCCCGCGTTTTGGAGCACATGGGTTGGTTCCACGGTTTTAAAACGACATTAACCACCTTTTTGCCCAGCCAGAGGTTTTATGCCACCATGTGCACAAAATAGAAGCGGTTGGGGGCTGGAGGCGTCCTAACCATTCTATGGTTTGCACCGTTAGCACAGTTGCACCCGGTGCTGGATTTTAACGCGCATTTTGGAGCGTGTTCTTGGTTTATGCACACATAGGTGCGTTTTGTAGAACGAGTTCCAACAAAGCTTGGAAGGAGGAAGATGTAGGAGGCCTAACTTCTTCATGCGTTTGGCGATTGAGGTCAAGTAAAATCGAGCTAGGGTTTGGACATGATGGATCATTGAATTTTCAAGGTCGTTGAAGACTTCTTTAGTTTTTCACCATTGAAGTTTCATCAAGCTCCAGAGAGTTTGAAGTCCTCTTTGATGGAGGACATGGTTTAGTGAGCCTATGTTTGTTTTACGTGATTGAATAATCATGTTTGGCTAATTGATATGCTCACGAACACATTGGGACAGGTTTAGAGGCTGTTGAGGACTTTTATGATTTTTCCAAAGAAGCTTCGGGGAAGCTTATGGCCACATGTAGAGGAGTCATGCCGGATGAGCCATGATCCAGTTTACTGAGTTGTATTAGTCATTTTGGGGTTTTTTATGTATTTCTAATCTGATAGGTATAGTTTTTTCCATTGGGTTGAGAAACATCTTAATAAAATAACTTTTGACTAATTAATCGCAGAAACCAAGTCCATCATGGAGGCTTAAGGAGATGCTTGAGGAGAAAGTGAACTCCTTTATCATGTAGTGATTGTTCTGAGATTGATGGTTTGTTTCTGCAAGTTGTGTTGTTTTGTATTTATTGCAAGTACATATATAACCATTTAAAGAACATTTGCTCACACATAGCACAAAAGTTACAAGAACTTAACACATAAGTTTATGTACATATTTATACATGAAGCAAGGTCCTATAAAACTTTATTTTATAGCAAAATGAGGTGCTTGCATAGCATAACAATCAACCTTCTATTTTCGGTCGAAGGATTGAAAGTTAATCATAGAGCTTATGCTCTAGCCTAACCTTCTATCAAGATAGTGTATTGTTTTAGGAATCTGAGGAAACGGGTTGAAGAAATCACTCGTCACTTTAGTGAAGGAGACACGGAAAGAAAAAGCAAGCACTCATTCTTGAGGACAAGGCTCCGAGTTTGATTAATCAAGATTAATAAGATTCAAAGTACACATGAAAAGTTGATGACTATAGTTGAGATAGCAGTCTATGTAAAGTATTATACTTGATAGCATGTGAGCATATAAAGATAATTAAATACTTTTGTTTGATACAACTAACACCTCCTCTAGGAGAAACCTCGTAGTGGATTCAGTTGTTAATGGCGAGAATTCTTGAGTCACAACACTATGAGAGTGTTGACCTCATTTCATATTGTATTCCTTACCTTTAATCTTTACTTGAGATAAATTATAAGTGATATCTCTAAAGACTCACTTGCGATGATTGTTAGATGCTATTTCTTTATATTATCAAGAAGGATATTATTCTTTCTTGTTGTTTTGTTGACATTGTTTTAGGTCACATGTGATAACCTTGATGAAGCTATAGTGAAGATTGCAGAGGGCAACTTGCTAAAGGAGAGATTGTAAATGAAGCAATCATCATTGGAAGAGAAGAAGGTGACTTGCATAAGCTATAGGATCACTCATAAGTTGCCATGACCCACACCATTGAAGAATATTGGCATTGAAGATTAGCTCACTTAAACTACAAAGTGCTACCCTACATATGCAAAGAAGTCATAGGTTTACAAGAACTCAAAGGTGACCGAAGGCATATTCAATGGATGTGCACAAGGAAGAACATCAAACCCGTTTTAGAAGAGGGACAACAAGGTAGAAGGATTCCTAGAACTCATTCATTAGGATGTATATGTGGCCCAATGCCATCATCCTCCATTGTAGGTATGTATACTATGTATCATTCATTAATGATTATTCTAAGTAAAAGACCTAGATATATTTGAAGTATTTAACAAGATCAAAGAATTCAAAGCCTTGATAGAAACCCATACGTAAGGAATATTAAGATACTCAATTCAGATAATGGAATAGAATATACCTCAAAAGAGTTCATGAACTTATACAAAGATGTTGGGATCAAGATCCCCAACAAATAGTGTAGCTGAGGAATAATAGAACAATTATGGAAGTTGTAAAGACCATGATTCACGATCAAGATCTTCCTATGTGCTTATGAGCGGAAAGAAACAATAGCCAGTTGTTTGTAATGCGAGCCGTTATCCCATTGTGCACTTGGGTTAAAAACCCCAGAAGAAATGTTCAACGAAAAGAAAGCCAGTAAACCACCTAAAAATACTGGTTGTCTAGTGTTTATTCATATCCCAAAAGAGAAACAATTTGGGGCCCTCAGGAGAAAGAAGGCTATGCGGTCACGTGAGGTCTCCAAGGCCTTGGAGAATATACATACAGGTCACTGCCACATTGAAATGTGAGGGGACGTGACCTTTGAAGAAGAAGAAGCACTTAAGAAATCAAAAGAAGATGCAGCTTGAAGAAGTATGAAGAGGAATGCTGTAAGAAATCCCGAGGGATTACGAGAATCCGTCGCGAGGAAGTTCAGTACGAGAACCTATAAGGGAAGTTGTAACTTCCCGATGAAGACTCTTGAATATCATGATATAATAAGTTCAAGAACCTCCTCAAATGACCTTCTCCCCATAAAGGGGAAAGCATGCTTGGGCAGAGAGCTTATTCAAGATGGAGAGAAGTATGGTGTTCGGAAAGGAACCACGAGACAGGTGAAAATACCAAGCCATTCTCGGTTACGGCTTTGATGTGAAATCTACTTGATGAAGAACCACCATGATTTGAAGAAGCCATTCAAAGAAGGAATGGACAGATGCCATGGCGGAATACCAATCCATAATGAGAATGATGTATGGGAAATAATTCCCAAACTAAAAAGTATTAAGGATGTGGTATCATCAAAATGGCTCTTAAAATAAAACATGTTGTTGATGGAAGTATTGAGGAAATTTAAAGAAAGCAAGATTTGTAAAGCTCGTGGCTTTTCGGAAGGGAAGGCATTGACTATTAAGACATTCCTCTGTGGCCAGATACACTTTGACCAGGAACTTACCATTATAGCTCTTGCGACTAAGATGAAATGGGCACGGATGGACATAGAACATCTTTCTTGAATGGTGTTATCAAAAGAGGAAGTGTATATAGAGAGCAACCCCAAGGATATGAGGTTTAAGACAGGAAGTCTCATGCATATTTAAGAAAGACTTATATGGATTGAAACAAGCCCCTAGAGCTAGGTATGGCCGTATAGAGCGGTTTCTTGTGAGATTAGTCTTTACGAGTGAAGACTCAGGTCTCTACTTCAAAATTATGGATAATGAACGATGTATTACTATTGTATGTGGATGACTATTCTTAACCGGAGAAGAAAAATCATCGCGGAGTGTAAAAAGAGACTTGCCTGAGAATTTGAAATGAAAGACCTTGGCCTAATGCATTACTTCTTAAGGTCTTGAGGTATGCGTGAGTCGAGAAAGGATATTCTTAACCAAAGAGGGAAATTACCGGTCGAAATCTTAAAGAGATTAGAGCATGCTAGAATGTAATTCCATGAATACACCCATGGAAAGCTTAGAAATTTGAAGCTATTGGTCAATACTTCATCATAGTTGATTGATTCCACACTGTAAAAATATATTATTGGATGGATTGTTGTACCTAAGAACACCCGGACTAGACATATGTTTTGTTGAACAGACATATGTTTTGCAGTGAACACCTTGAGTCAGTTTCTGGTAGAGCCCAGACGTGTTCACCTAGTGGTTGCAAAACATGTGATGAGGTACCTTAAAGGTACAATGGATTATGGTCTCAGCTATGATGGAGATCATGACTTCATATTGATTGGATACACTAATGCAGATTGGGAAAGAAGCGTTGCTGACAAAAAAAGCACTTTTGGATGTTGTTTCAGTTTGGGATCAGCCATGATCTCATGGAAGAGTAGGAAGCAATCCAGTATTTCTCTCAGCACAGCGGAAGCAGAGTACATTGCCGCATGTTATGCTAGCTGTGAAGCTATATGGCTTTGAAAGTTGTTGACTAGCCTATTTGACTTGGATATGAGAGCAATCGTGATTCTATGTGACAACCAAAGCTGCATAAAGATGACAGAGAATCATGTATTCCATGATAGGTCGAAGCACATAGAGATCCACTATCATTTCATCCGTGACATGGTACAGAGAGGAGCCTTGAAGCTCCAGTACATTAGCATGGATGAACAGGTTGCTGATGTGATGACCAAACCTCTATCTCATGTAAAGTTTGAACACTTTCGAGATAAGCTTGGTATAGTCTGAAAGGACCCTCCCTAAAAGGGGGAGTATATATGTATTCCTTGCTTCTGACCTTGCTGTTATATGTAAAGCAAGATGAGTCATTGCTTCTGACCTCGCTGTTAGATGTAAAGAATGACGTTGTGTGTTCCTTTCTTCTGACCTCGTTGTTAGATGTAAAGCAATATGAGTCATTGCTTCTGACCTCGTTGTTAGACGTAAAGCATGACGTTGTGTGTTCCTTGCTTCTCACCTCATTGTTAGACGTAAATCAAGATGATTCATTGCTTCTAACCTCGTTGTTAGACGTAAAGCATGATGTTGTGTGTTCCTTTCTTCTGACCTAGTTGTTAGACATAAAGAAATATGATTCCTTGCTTCTGACCTCATTGTTAGACGTAAAGAAAGATGATGATGTGTTCCTTTCTTTTGACCTAGTTGTTAGATGTAAAGCAAGTTGATTCCTTGCTTTTGACCCAGTTGTTAGACGTAAAGAAAGATGGTGTATACCTTGCTTCTGACCTAGTTGTTAGACGTAAAGCAAGATGTGACTGACACTGAGCTACGAACTTAACAGTTGTGACATTGAGCCAATGTAGTATTATGATGTGCCATCCTAGTGCTGTGATGAGTGATCTAAAAATGAAGAAGACTTGTATTTTTGAAATTATTTGCAAATAACATTTATGTGTTAAAATGCAAATGGATCAACTTTGCAACACAACTTGAATAGGATTTACTCATTCAATATGCATATAAACAACAATAAAAATAGTGAACATAAAACACATAACACAGGAAATGATAAAGGAGTCCACCCCTCTCTTGGGCTACATCTCCTGGTCCAGCTTCCAATGGAAAATTTGTATTATTTACTCAAAGTGATCAAAAATGTGTTGTACAATGATCAAAATGCTAAATAGACTGCTCCAATGGCTTTAGAACGTCCAAAAACCCCTAGATGGGATTTTTCGGCACCTCGTTTGGCCAAAAATTGAAGAAGATAGGCTTCCTGGAAGTCCCCCCTTCAAACTTGTTGTCTTTGCATCCACAAAACGCACCCTTGTTGGCTCAACCTAGGCCACACGCATATTTAAGCATAAAAACTTAGCACCGGGTGCAACCGCACAACCGGTACAAATTGTCGAACAGTTACACGTCAGCCTTTAACTACCAAGGCCCGTGGGCACATGGTCACCACATGACCATGCGCAATACACAACAGGGCTAAAGTTCAAACCATATACAAAACCGTAGGATTAAACCGCACGCATACACATTGGTCACATGTTATATGTCAAACCGCACACATATCAAAATGGTTACAACATATATTACGGTGGGTTTAACCGCCCATAGCATTGGTCGTATGCAATACATATATATAACTGTGGGTCGGGGCTTAGCCCCGGCCTGGTTCATGCCCCAATTCACATATTTGCGAATTCAAATATATTACAACACATACATATGTTAAGTAACACATGCGGGTGCACTAGTTGGGCAGCCTTTCCAAAGGCTTTACCCTACCCGGGGGTCATGGGGTCGACTCCTGCCAAGTGCAAATATTTTAAACCAATAAACATGTGACACGTGGCGACCATTGATTGGGCCACGTGTCGTCATCCCGTTCACTGCCAACAAGCCATGTCACATGCCAATTGTCTCAATAGCTACCTGCCATGTGTCATACGGCCTACCATGCGTCGTACGACCTGCCACGTCAGCGTCCGTACGGACTGTACGGACTATACAGTCAACACCCCTTTTTTTGCCTGTTTGTAAATTTGAACAGAATGTGATATCTCTCTCTCCCGACGTTTGTTTGAACCCAAATGAGTTGCATTGGGTTCGTAACTTCGAGGCCTATGCTCTCATTCGATTTGAAGTGATTCTAAACACTTTAATGTTTTGAGCAAAATTTGATCCCCTGGATCACACCTCCCCATTAGAAAGATTTTGGACCTCCAAAAGACTATTTTCAGTCTATTTGAAGATGAGGGTATAGTTCCCTCACTCTTCCAACCTCAATCCACTTGGCTTTTCTTGGATTTGTACCTTTAAAACCAACTCGAAGATACTCCACATTTCCTCGTTTTGAGGTTCACATTCTCCTGTCAAGGATGGTGTCTTCATGCAGTTCTGTAAGATATTCTGGGGAAAACTCATCTATAGAAGGAATCTCAACATGTTGTCCTTGATCATCAATCAAAAGAGGCTCATACAATTTCAAATTCTCAACATTAACAACTGCATACATTTGCATATAAGGAGGCAAATCTAAATGGAAGGCATTGTTACCAATCTTGTCGATAATTTTGAAAGGACCATATCGAATTGGTTTGAGTTTTCTACCTTCTCCTTTAAGCCTCTCTTTACTGATGTAAAGCCAAAATTCATCTCCAACTTGGAAACTGTGATCAACACGATGCTTGTCATGTCTCATTTTGTACTTGACTTGACTCTTTTCCAACTGCTCTTGCACCATTTGATGTATCGACTGAATTTGTGCAATGAACTTTTCTGCCCCATCAATGTCATATTGACCTTCAATAGCAATATCCTTCCCAAAGATAAAATCTAAAGGAGATTTGGGCAAATAGCCAAAACATGCTTCAAATGGCGACGTTTTAGTTGAAGAGTGCTTAGCTCAATTGTAAGCATGCTAAATGTAGTGTAAATGCTCATCCCAAAGTTTAGGATGCTTGCTGCAATAAGCACGAAGAAGATGCACCACTTTTCGATTTACCACTTCTGTTTGCAGATGAAAATTTGTGCTCTTTTTCAATTTAGTGTCCATGAGTGCCCATAAACTCGACCAAAAACTTCCAACAAATCGAGAATCCCAATCAAAAATAATGGATTTAGGCAATCCAAAATGTACCCAAACATTTTTAAAAAACATTTGTGTCATTTTCTCAGCTGTAACCTGCTTCGTACAAGGCATCAAAATACACATTTTTCTAAATCAATCAACCACAACATAAAGATAATCATGATTTCGTCTAGACATAGGTAGACCTCCTACAAATTCCATGGAAATATTTTCCCAAGGACGAGAAGGAACCGGAAGTGGAGTATACAAACCCAACTTTTGATTGCTAGGTTTACTTGTGGCACATAACGAACATCCTCAAACATATCTTGAAACACTTTCATTCATTTTAGGCCAGTAGCAGTATCTTTGAAAATTAGCCATTGTCTTGCCTACACCAAAATGACCA